>JAVJIF010007444.1:0-217500 GCA_038442645.1 Agave tequilana | reverse complement strand
AAACTATATAAAGCCCTCCTGGTTCTCAATTAAAAACACACCAACAGAGAATTAACTCTCTCTATCTCTCTCTCTCTCTCTATTTAAAGTTCTGAACTGCGCTTCCAGCCTGAAGTGGGAATCCGCGATTTCCAGCGTAAAGTGGGAATCCGAAGCGACTTCCTAAAGGAGATTCTGCCAAATTCTTCAACCTTCCTACATCCTTAACAGTGGGTGTTCCTCCAAAAGAGTAAGATAAATATTCATTTGAAATTTGTCATTATACTGCTGCTTTGCTAATCCTGTGTAGGTACTGGTTGACTACGGTTCGACCGTACGGTGATTTGGTAGTGCTATCCAAATACCGTGAAGAAGTGTTGTATCTTGGGAGACCAGCGTCCATTATCCCGTTAGCACCGGTGCGGGGGACGTAATTGTCTTAAGGAGATTCGCTCTAAGCGTACCTCACTTCAAATACTGTATAAGTGGATTAAGTCCTTTATACAGGGGATATACTTTACAGTATATTGAGATTGACTTAGATTCAGTCTAAGTGATACTGTATAAGTGGATTAAGTCCTTTATACAGGGGATATACTTTACAGTATATCGAGACTGACTTGGATTCAGTCTAATTGGTGCTTAAACCAAGGAAGAAAATTGAAAGGTGGTTCTTAAATTAAGGAACGTTCTATTGAATGGAAAACCTCCCACCTGATATTTGCCGACCTGGCCAATTAGATTGTTGATATCTCAGTGATCTTGATTAGTTGTCAGATTGATTCTTGTTAAGCAGGATACCCAACAATCTTAAGACAATTAATATTGAAGTTACTAACTTCAGTTCTGCTTGAACTTGCAGAAAGATGTCTGAGACAAATCAAGATAGCTCAAGCAAGGGAACAAACATGCCGCTCCAAAGTTTGATGCCTCCTCCACTTCCTAACCCGAAGCCGGAGAAGCCAGGAAAGTTTGATGGCACAGAGTTCAAGAGGTGGCAACAGAAGATGTACTTCTACTTGACCACTCTTCATCTGGCCAGATTCCTGGAAGAAGATCCACCAGAGCCTGCAACTGATGCATGGACTCAATGTGACTTCCTTTGCCGAAATTATGTTCTTAATGGACTGGATGACTCTCTTTATAATGTCTACAGTCCAATCACTACGGCAAAGAAGTTATGGGCCAGTCTTGACAAGAAATACAAGACTGAGGATGCTGGTACCAAGAAATTCGTCGTAGGACGATTTCTGGATTACAAAATGGTGGATACCAAGACTGTCATCAGTCAGGTGCAAGAGTTCCAACTTATCTTGCACGAAATAGAGGCCGAAGGTATGATTCTTCCTGAAACTTTTCAGGTTGCAACAATCGTGGAGAAGCTCCCACCTGCGTGGAGAGACTTCAAGAATTACCTGAAGCACAAGCGAAAGGAGCTAAAGTTGGAGGATCTCATTGTGAGGCTTCGTATCGAGGAGGACAACCGCAAGTCCGAGAAAAGGACCAGCAAGAACTCCTACGAAGCAAAAGCTAATGTGATCGAGGACTCAAAGGGGAAAGCGTCTACTTCCAAAGGCTTGAAGCGGAAGAAGACATCCCAGGGGTACAAAGGCAAGGCCCAAGACGGCAAAAGCATGCGCTTCAAAGGAACCTGCTATGTCTGCAACAAAGAAGGACATAAAGCTAATGAATGTCGCAGCCGTCTTAAGGGGAACAAGAAGAGCCACCCACAGGCAAACATGACCAACCATGAATCACCAAGTCTTTCAGCTGTGGTGTCAGAAGTGAATCTGACAACCAATAACAAAGATTGGTGGGTAGACACGGGAGCTACTCGGCACATCTGCTCGGAGAAATTGTTATTCTCAGAATATCAAAGGCTAGAGCAAGATGAGCAGCTATTCATGGGTAATTCAGCTTCCTCAAAGGTTGAAGGAAAGGGCAAGGTCATCCTGAAGTGGACATCGGGGAAAGAGCTTACTCTTAACGATGTGCTTCATGTTCCAGACATCCGCAAGAATTTGATCTCCGGATCAATACTTAGTAAGAAGGGATTTAGAATGGTATTTGAATCCGACAAATTTGTACTTACTAAGGGAGGGATGTATGTGGGTAAGGGCTATCTTGTTGATGGACTTTTTAAAGCCAATGTTGCAGTGGTAGATAAAAAATCCGTGTATTTGTACCCGAAGCTAATAAATAAAGGAAATTCTTCTGTTTATTTGCTTGAGTCTCCTATTTTGTGGCATGCTAGATTAGGGCATGTAAATTACAAGTCTTTGAAAAACTTGTCTAATCTGGGATACATTCCTAAACTCAACTTGGAAGAAATTCGCAAGTGTGAGGTTTGTGTTGAGGCCAAGTTGGCTAAAAATTCATTTCACTCAATAGATCGAAATACAGAACCTTTAGGGTTAATTCAGCGATCTATGTGACTTGAAGTTTATGCCAACTAGAGGCGGTAAAAAGTATTTCATTACTTTTATTGATGACTGTACAAGATACTGTTATGTGTATCTTTTAAACAGTAAGGATGAGGCAATAAATATGTTTACAACATATAAAGCCGAAGTTGAGAATCAACTCAACAAGAAAATCAAGATTCTAAAATCCGATAGAGGCGGAGAATATGAATCAAATGATTTTAGTGAGTTATGTGCTAGTTTTGGTATAATACATCAAACTACAGCACCATATACTCCTCAGCAAAATGGAATTGCTGAACGAAAGAACAGAACTTTGAAGGAGATGGTTAATTCCATGCTCGTAAGTTCTGGAGCTCCGCAGAACTTGTGGGGGGAAGCTCTATTAACTGCAAATCATATTCTAAATAGGGTACCCCACAAGAAACTTGGTCTTATACCATTCGAGTTATGGCATGGAAGGACACCTTCCTACCATTACCTCAAAATGTGGGGGTGCCTAGCAAAAGTGCTAGCTCCATTACCTAAAAAGACTAAGTTGGGAGCAAAAACTATGGACTGCGTATTCATAGTAGTGCCTACAGATTTCTGGTTCATAAATCAGAAATACCAGATATTCATGTAAACATGATTATCGAATCTCGAGATGCTGTGTTCTTTGAAGACATCTTTCCGTACAAACGGGAAGTAGATAAGACTTCTGGGAAAAGAACACACGAGATGGCGTTCAGGGACGAAAGCCCCGAGGAACCAATTGTAAATGCGGAAATTGAACCAAGAAGAAGTCAGAGATCTAGAATCTCAAAATCTTTTGGTCTAGATTTCATAGCATACGCTATTGAGAGCGAGCCTCAAACATTTAAAGAGGCTATGTCAACCCTAGAAGCACAAATGTGGAAAGAACCTATAAATAGCGAAATAGAATCCATACTAAGTAATCATACTTGGGAATTGGTAAACATGCCTCCTGGAAGTAAACCAATTGGGTGTAAGTGGATTTTCAAACGAAAATTAAAACCCGATGGATCTATCGATAAGTACAAGGCTAGATTAGTAGCCAAGGGTTATCGACAAAAAGAAGGACTTGACTACTTCGATACTTATTCACCAGTAACAAGAATAACGTCCATACGGATGTTGATTGCGATTGCAGTATTGCACAACTTAGATATCCATCAAATGGATGTCAAGACTGCATTCTTAAATGGTGAATTAAGTGAAGAGATATATATGGAGCAACCTGAAGGATTTAAAGTCAAGGGCCAAGAACACAAGGTGTGTAAATTGGTAAAATCCTTATACGGTTTAAAACAGGCTCCAAAACAATGGCATGAGAAATTTGATAGTGTCATGATCAAAGATGGATTCACTATCAATGAATGCGATAAGTGTGTTTACACAAAAACAGTTGGAGATGCATGTATCATTGTTTGTCTTTATGTAGATGACATGTTGATACTTGGGACTAATATTGAGATTATTAAGTCCACTAAAAAAATGTTATCCAACAGTTTTGATATGAAGGATCTGGGGGTTGCTGATGTAATTTTAGGAATTAAAATTACTAGAACACCAGATGGAATCAGTCTATCTCAATCTCACTATGTGGAAAAGATGATAGAAAGATTCAAGGATCATGGGATAAAAGAGAATACAAATCCTTTTCTCCCACACATCCACCTTCATAAGAATACAGGAACTGGAATACGCTAGTTGGAGTATTCTCAGATTATCGGAAGTCTAATGTATTTGATGAATTGCACTAGACCCGATATTGCTTACGCTGTAAGCAAGTTAAGTAGATACACTAGTAATCCTAGTGATCTACACTGGACCGCTCTACTACGAGTATTGGGTTACGTATCACATACCAAGGAATATGCCTTGAGATATGGAAAGTATCCTCCTATACTGGAAGGATACAGTGATGCTAATTGGATTGCAGATTCTGAGGAATCAAAATCAACTAGCGGATACGTATTTACTCTAGCAGGAGCAGCGGTATCTTGGAAATCTTCTAAGCAAACATGTATTGCCCGTTCCACTATGGAATCGGAATTCATAGCCTTAGATAAGGCTGGAGAAGAAGCAGAATGGCTTCGACAATTCTTAGAAGATATACCGTTATGGCAAAAGCCAGTGCCCGCTATATGTATACACTGCGACAATCAAGCAGCTATATCTAGGGCACAAAATGTGATATACAACGGTAAGTCTAGACATATTCGTCGTAGACATAATACCGTGAAGCAGTTGCTCTCAAATGGAATTATCTCTATTGACTTTGTATCGTCAAAGGATAATTTAGCGGATCTGCTTACTAAAGGTTTAAGTGGAGAGCGTATAAACTGCGCATCGAGGGAAATGGGTCTAAAAGCCTAACCTTACCGAGTCAGCTTAATGGAAACCTCACTTAACGACTGGAGATCCCACGGACTAAGTTCAAGAGGAAAAACTAGTTATGATTGACTCAGCAAGTAAGCACTTGGGAGCTTGACTCCAATCCATTCCTAAGGTGCACATAAGTGCTTTTCTACAAGTTGATTAAGGATAAGCTTAACGCTTTTAATGATGCCTATATCTTGTTACTAAACAAGTGGAGTAGAGTAGACTACTCTTAATAGGTCCATCACCTATGTGAGTATAGAGTTGGGTCGGTTCTTTGGGAATCTCTATGGAGGCTGTTATTCCCTAAAGATACTCTCTGAAACCGAGAATGTCCAGGGCCAAAACGGACACAACAGAGAACCAAAGTTGATTTGGAAAGTCACTGTGTGAAGCTTGTTGACTTGACTTACACTAACGGCTAACAGTTCAAGACCTAGTTCACTGATTAGCCAGTAAGTCCGATAAAGCTTTCGCTATGGAAGGTTCAAGACCTAGTTCACCTATTCTTATGCAGTTTCTTTTCTAAAGTACCTTACACAATAGAGTCAGTCTCTTTGTGTGTCATTTCCTTGAATCTCCATTCATTGTGGGGGATTGTTGGAATTGAAGAATATAAAGGTGAATCTTCGAGTTGAATTATGGCGAGATCCGTTGATCGAATCAACCGGATGACGGTTGGAGTGTGTTCTCCTTCCATTTGTGATGAACGTGGTATATTCACATGTTCAATTCCGACTTCGAATGAATGAGATATTCAAGTCCAAAGATTGCCTAATTCAAAGCCAAATGGGACTAAAGGTTGCTACAAGCATTTAGTCCCACATTGGCCGTGGGATGGAAGCTTGTGTAGTATAAATAGAGAAAATTGAGAACAAAGGGTGTGCCCTTTGGGTACTTGGAGTTTTCGCGCGCGAAAAGGAGGGAACTATGCACGTACATACGTACGTGCGCGCACGCGCGCCGCCGCTGGCGGCGGCGGCGGCGGCGGCCGGGCGGCGCCGGTGCCGGGGCCGGGGCCGGGTCGGGTCGGGTCGGGCACGGGCTCAGGTCTGGGTCTGGGTCTGGGTCTGCTGGACTCGGGTTCAGATCTGAGTCTGAGTTCCCTACCTGGCCTGGTTCTTTTTGAACCAAGGTCCCGCTCCTGTTGCAAACCTGTTGGATTGCCAACAGTTGCGCACCTGTTGGACTGCCAAAGGTTACGCACATGTTGAACAACCAAAGGTTGCAAAACAGTCTGCTCCGCGTCAACGGTTGCGACTGTTGGACTGCCAACAGACACGGCTGGACCAAAGGTTGCAGCTTTTGGTTTGGGTTCAAACCTGTTGGCCTACTCCTGGAAAACTATATAAAGCCCTCCTGGTTCTCAATTAAAAACACACCAACAGAGAATTAACTCTATCTATCTATCTCTCTCTCTATTTAAAGTTCTGAACTGTTCTTCCAACGTTCTGAACTGCGCTTCCAGCCTGAAGTGGGAATCCGCGATTTCCAGCGTAAAGTGGGAATCCGAAGCGACTTCCTAAAGGAGATTCTGCCAAATTCTTCAACCTTCCTACATCCTTAACAGTGGGTGTTCCTCCAGAAGAGTAAGACAAATATCATTTGAAATTTGTCATTATACCGCTGCTTTGCTAATCCTGTGTAGGTACTGGTTGACTACGGTTCGACCGTACGGTGATTTGGTAGTGCTATCCAAATACCGTGAAGAAGTGTTGTATCTTGGGAGACCAGCGTCCATTATCCCGTTAGCACCGGTGCGGGGGACGTAGTTGTCTTAAGGAGATTCGCTCTAAGCGTATCTCACTTCAAATACTGTATAAGTGGATTAAGTCCTTTATACAGGGGATATACTTTACAGTATATCGAGATTGACTTAGATTGTATAAGTGGATTAAGTCCTTTATAGAGGGGATATACTTTACAGTATATCGAGACTGACTTGGATTCAGTCTAATTGGTGCTTAAACCAAGGAAGGAAATTGAAAGGTGGTTCTTAAATTAAGGAACGTTCTATTGAACGGAAAACCTCCCACCTGATATTTGCCGACCTGGCCAATTAGATTGTTGATATCTCAGTGATCTTGATTAGTTGTCAGATTGATTCTTGTTAAGCAGGATACCCAACATATTATATATTATAGGAATGCGCCTAAGCTTGTAGTGGTCAATAAAATAATTTCTCAGTAGTTTTAAAAGCACCCTTTGTCGCAGTTTACAATTATAAATTATTATTATTTTTTTTACAAATTGCATGCGAATAAGGACTGCGACTATGATCGTAGTGCTTAACGACAGCATATCGTGGATGATTGTTTTGCTAGGTTAAATGTAATAACGGTGATTAAGAACTGATACTATAGTCGCAGTTTACGTATTATTTTATATATTTGTTCTTCAAAGTGACTGTTGTCTCAGCCGTCTATAAACTATAATTTTTTTTATATATTGCATGCGATCAAGGACTACGACTATGGTCGCAGTGTTGAAGGACGGCAGTCGCAGTTTATAATTTGTGATATACTGTGAAATATACTGATTTGAGAGGATTGCGATTATGTTCGCAATATCATCTGTTATATAGTTTAATTTTGGACTGCGACCATGGTCGCTGTTATTAACTTTATTGAATGCAAAGCGATTAAATTATTTATGACTAGACAGCGACCGTGATCGCAGTTCATATGTAATTATTATCTGAGTACTGCGACTATTATCGCAGATAAGATGCAGAATTAATAACTATACGACATACTTTATATGTATTTTAAAAGATGAAAGATTATTTTACAGATAGAAGTAAATTTTATTTATAACATAATATGGTCAGAAAGAGACCTTACAAAAAAAGTTTATTAAAAGCTCTTAAAAGAAAATAAAATAGCGTTAAATATAAGAAGATCAGGAAATCCTAATCCTCGTCGTCATCACCATCATAAGCAGATTCGTCATCTTCATTCTTCTTGTCTTCCTGTTCATCACTTATTTCCTCATCTTCTCCCTCATCGTTCGGCTCGAAGTACTCTTCAGTTTCTTCCTCTTTTTGATGATGCTTTGGTTCATCGATAAACTCTCAGAATTGATCGTCTCTATCAAGCTCTTCTTCCGATCTGTGTCGAGAAGAACCTGTAAAAGATATGCTCAAAGAAAGTGCGCCTCTAGCATCAGAGGACATGCTTTCATCAAGCATATCTCTATAAAGTGGCAGAGAAATAAGTTCCTCCTTACTAAGCCCCATGAAAACTTCACGATCCTCATGAAGAGGAGGATCAGATAAAATATTATTTGATGTAGTGAGATAGTCAAAAGGAGTGAAGTCCAGACTGCTATCAGATTCACTAGAATACCCTGAAGAAAGAGGACCGGTGGGAGAATGATTGAAGTTAAAATCTGAGGGTTCAGAGGAAGAAGATGGGGAAGACATTATTTTCTGGAAGTTTGAAATCAAATTGAAAACGAAGAGCACAAATATCGTCTTTAGATATGAGATAATATATTAGTTACAAGCACTATAAAAAGGTCAATAATGTGAAACAACATGAATAATAACAATAATTGTTATAGATGACGGTTGAGTATTCGAAGAAGTGGTAAAAAGAAATTAAATATTTAATTGAAGTAGTTATGGCGGGAGAATCTGAAGAGTTCCTTTTTTCCAGAGGTTTATTATGTGAACTATAAACTAACTTTTTATAGAATGTTTTTCCTATATATTTAGATTACGTATGGTGCACATCTTTCCTTTATCGAGATTAATATTAGTACATCTCTTTTTTTTGAGACTGTTGCTGTATCACGGTAGATGGAATATTAATTACTTCAATTAATTCAGAGGAATTAATATAGTATTTTATAAGATGTGATATACGCGGACTGATCTCACAGTCGCAGGGCTAATCTACTTTGAAAAATGATCAAAATTCTGTTACATAAGGCATGCGAAAAAGACAGCGACTGTGGTCGCAGTGCTGAACGATAGCATGTTTGTCTGTTATTTCTATGCGAATAAGGAATGCGACTAGGGTTGCAGTCGTGATATAAAATTGAAAGTTATATATATTAAATCTGCGACCATGGTCGTAGTGATCGAAAATTTTGTACTATGACTGTGACTATGATCGGAGACTTTGAAAACAATCAAAATTTTATTACATAAAGCATACGAAAAAAGACAGTGACTGTGGTCGTAGTGCTGAACGATAGCATGTTTCGTCAGTTATTTCTATGCGAATAAGGAATGCGACTAAAGTCGCAGTCGTGATATAAAATTAAAAAGTTATATATATTAAGTCTGTGACCATGGTCGCAGTGATCGAAAATTTTGTACTATGAGTGCGATTATGATCGTAGACTTTGAAAAACGATCAAAATTCTGTTACATAAGCCATGCGAAAAAAGACAGTGACTGTGGTCACACTACTAAACGTAGCATGTTTTGTCTGTTATTTCTATGCAAATAAGGAATGCGACTAGGGTCGCAGTCGTGATATAAAATTGAAAGTTATATATAAATTTTTGATTATGGTTTTGAATGTATGTGTACTGCGACCTGGATCCAATTTATAATATACATTAAGAATAAAGCAATTTTTTAGTACCTTGACCGACCATAGTCGCAGTTCATTTTAAAATTGGATGGAATATTATCCAACCAATCTGCAAATATTGTGGCAGTTACGGAAATATCTGATTTATAAAATATCTGCAAAATTATTAACCATTGTATTTCATTATTTTTTTACACTGTATATTTGTAATAGAAGAAACAATATACGACTGCCCCACATTAAATTTCATTTTTTCTATTCATTTCAGTTTCTTTTATTAAACCTATATGAATTGAAAATAAGACGAAATAAAATAATAAAAAAATTATAAAAAAATAGTTTTTTTATGTTTTACGCATGTTTTTTACTTTTCACTGCTGCTGTTTATTTCTCATTATCTTGATCCATTTTTTTCATTATAATTTCGATGTAGTAGAATTAGGAATTATATAACTGTAGATATATTCAATAGAAAATTCTCTGTAAATTATAAATATTTTAGGAAAAATTTTGTTGTGGATGAGTTTTTGCTAGTCTAGAAGTAAAAAGGGGTATTTTGGTAAATTTGATTGACGATTCTTTAGACGGGATTTTTTGATTTTTTTGGCGCCTACACTCTGCGACCGATATGTGGCATATATTCAGCCACGTCACCGCCGACTGAGAAACTCTCTCAGTTGTCGGCTGAGGTACAGTAACCCCTATATATATATATATATATATATATATATATATATATATATATATATATATATATATATATATAGGGTAAACTGTACCTAGTAGGTCTCCTTAGATTACAATCTAAGAAGGAGGCTTAAAACCCCAACATTTCAATTTTTTTTTACAATCCGACCGTACATTATCATCTTCATGTTCTAAGATGTACATATATAAAAAATCAAATGATTTGAATTTCGTTTTCTTATTGATCTAATCGTTCCGTTTTGTTCTACTTTTAAAAAACCGTTAATATTTGAACCCAAAGAAAATAGAGTAAACGAACCCAAAATCACTTGATTTTTTATATGTATACATCTTAAAACATGAAGTTGATAATGTGCGGTCAGATCGTGAAATTGTTTTGGGATGATGGAGTATTAAGCCTTCTCCTTAGATTGTAATCTAAGGAGACCTACTAGGAGCACTTTACCCATATATATATATATATATATATATATATATATATATATATATATATATATATATATATATATATATATATATATATCAACAATCGAATACAAAAAGATTTGAGGCCAAATCCTTCCAAAAATCCAGTGTTTTCAATACATTTTGCTCATGCATTAAGTAGGGAAAAACGGACGGCCTAAATAGTGAGTTGGTTAGTTTAACGGTGTAGAATATTTGGAACCTAAAAAAAATTAGTTTGTTGGGGTTTTTAATTATTTAGATCATAATCAAATGGCCGGATCGAGAATTTGTATTCCTAAATACATAAATCTAAACAACTCACTACTTTCAGCGTACATTTTGTGCCGCTTTATGTATGAGCAAAAGTATTCAAAATACTTATTTTTTGATTTATACATACTTGAAATAATATAGATCAACTTTAACAGAGTGGATCTTGTATTCGAATGTCGGAGGGTTATATTTGAGTTGGAAGGAATCGGGCTAAAATCCTTTTAGAAGGACGCATCTCTCTCCCTATATATATATATATATATATATATATATATATATATATATATATATATATATATATATATATATATATATATATATATATATATATATATATATATAAAACAGATCTAATGAACTAATTATGCATTCTTTTCTTAGGAGCTTATTATAGATTATGAAACAGAAAGACTGCGCATTAGGGTGCTCCAGATATGGACGGGATATGGTATTTATTATATTTGTATCTAGATACGTATACGAATCCGGATATAGTTTGGTGAAGAAAACTCATATTTGTATCCGCAACTAATACACACGGATGCAAACCAGATCGAATCAGATATATCTGTATCCATTTACACCCCTAATAATCTCTCTCATAACCTAACAACTATTTTATTTTATGCCGTAACATCCAACATATACACAACAAAGTTTTATGTGAGGATGCGTTTGAGGTTCATTAGGATGTGAGGGGAATCAATCTAACAGATGAGATCCGTCCATACTTGTTTTCTAATAAGATTAGGGTTTTGGGAAAAACTATAAGTAAGTACTCTTTTGAGAAGAGAGGCAAGAGAGGTTTGAGAGAAAAAGGGCTTTATAGTTTCATTAAGAACGACGATCATATCCCTAAGAATAGTGAAATTAATCTTCTTCTTTAATTATTAGAGATCCTATCCTCTGTAATTCAATCCGCTGAGATATCTCAAACGAATGGACGAGGTTGAGAGGCTCAAATCAAAGATCGAGGTGATTTCTCAAAAGATCCTTATGAGCTGTAACTGTAAGTTATTCTTTCGTAGTTTATTTCAAATACTTTATCCTTGATCTTGTTTGACGTTGAATATTATTGGTAATGCTCCTACATTTCATTTACTCTGGTAATCAGACTTCCAGTGGACCCAAATGCATGTTGATGAGCTATATATAGCTCACTCGGGACCATGGAAATGGGACATGAAACATAATGGGGTAGCTGCAAGGCTGCAGCTTGTGATGACCTCTTCCGATTCTCTAAAATTCAAATTCCTAATGATGAATACATTAGACACAATACTAGTAGTACGTTGCAGACGCAGAAAAGACTCTCTCTCTCTCTCTCTCTCTCAATCTCGTTTTGTCTTCCAATTGAATTCCTATCTTCATTGTCATCACATCTCTCTCTCTCTCTCTCTCTCTCTCTCTCTCTCTCTCTCTCTCTCTCTCTCTCTACTCACATACAATCTCGGTTTGTCTTCCAATTGAATTCCTACCTTCATTGTCATCACATTCACGTTTCATTCATTATCACCCAACTACTAGAGAGAGAGAGAGAGAGGAGAGAGAGAGAGAGAGAGAGAGAGAGATATTGGGAGAAAATAATCTCACCCATTGATTACCAAAGATCTCTCGAATTCAGTGGATGTGTGTAGCTCACGCGCAACCAAGAACCAACCCTATTAATTAGAGAACAGCTCTATGTTTTCTCAGATGTTAGGTAGAAGCCAGTGCCAGAAGAATAAATTGCTGTTTCATGCGTGCTCTTTTTGTTTTGAGAGCAATGTCGAGCATTCAATATCTTGTACTATTTCTCTTTGAATCACAACCAGTTATTTAAAAGGATGAATTTATACGGCTCTTATTATTATCCTTAAATATATACAAGGAAACAGGAGGTGAGAGGTCAGTAGTTATGTTTTAAACGCCAATATTATTGTTACTATTTCACAAGCTGAACATTTGTAACATACAAACACATTAACACTCGATTTGGCTACAGCCCGTTGGACTCTCCAACATTTAAGTCAATTTTTGGATATGAAGAATAATATGTTTAAGACTGCTTATAGATAACTGGGGTTTGAGAAACTCTACTCTAACCGAACTCCAAAATGAGTGACACTGGCCGTTTGCAACAGTATAACTTGAACGAAACCATAGTTCCACAAACTTTGCTGCCAAACTTGACCTAAAACTTCCAGTTACGGGTCCAATTCCCAGACAAGAAACCATAGTAGTATGGGTCTGGTTCACCAACATTAATGAAACCCACAATAAGTCCAAATAAAAGCAAGGGATCAAACTGTGCACGAGGACACACTCCTTCTTGATGCCTGTGATAGTAATTGATCCTAAACCTAAACTTGGAAAACCTCATTAAAAGACCAGAATTCCATCCCACTTCAAGGTCAGAAGGGCTCTCTCTTGATTGCAGCAGTTTCCAGATTTAAAAGCCAAACTACCAACCAAATGCCAGGCATGGTTCATGGGTTCCGAAAGGGGCAAAAGAGTGGCTATATGTGTGGTGTGGCCAAGTTGCCCATTTCGTAAGGAGAGAGAATGGAGGGTTAAAGAAGAGAGGCAGTCTTCTGTTTTTGGGAAAGGAGGAGAATTTACAATAAATTATCAGGGGAAAACGAATTGGGGAAGAGAAAGAACATAAATCAAACACACAATCAAAGACACAAAAAATTTACGTGAAAATTTCAAATCGAGAAAAACCTCAGAGCCGCACGCAAATCTACTATATTGTCAGAGAGACTACAGGAGAAGAAGAGAGAATCTCACAACCACTCTGTATTTACAATAGTATACACACCTTTCTGCTCTACATAACCCAAATGACTGCTCATCTCCTTTTATAGAGAAAAATAAGATTACAAGTTGTGAAATCACCAAATTGTTCTTGACGCATTCCTCGAGTTTAGCGGGCCACGAAGCTTTCAGACTAGACCGCTTCACCGTTATGCATTTCCGAGACGCCTTTCCAAAATTGAGCTCCCGAGACCAAGCTGTTACTCCAAGTTGCTACTCTATACTGTCGCTTCGGAGTGCTCCTTCGGGTAGATGCTTCAGAGTACTCCTCCATAGTGATACTAAGTTGCTACTTCGGAGCAAAACTCTGACTTGCCCTCAACCTGAAACTCCGAACTCCTCCAACTTATTTACTGGAGTGCTTCACATTTCGCTCTGGGATCTGCAAGGGGATTCCTCAAAGAAATTTTGCTCCGAGGGGAAGGGGCTTCCCTCCCCCTTCTAACCCTTATGGCAACCTGACCGCATAGGTCAATCTGCGTAAAGACTCTACGTAGGGCGACAATCCGTCAAGGCAATAATTAGTCTTCACAACTTAACAATCTCCCACTTCGAGACTGATTATTGACACAGCAACGACACTCCATCTTTCTCTCATTCTCCACCAACTCTCAACTTATAGTGAAATTGATGCGGCTCAACTCCAGATTCTCAGCCTTGAAGACCCACAGAAGCTATACAGATTTTCAGTTTCTCCACTATGACCACCTTGGTCAATATATCTGCAGGATTCTGACTTGTGTGTATCTTCTCCCGTGACAACACACCATCCTTCAAATGTGTGCGAATGAAGTGGTACACCACATTAATTTGCTTGATTCTATCATGATAGACTAGATTATTGGAAAGATTTATAGCTCTATGACTATCACTGTGCAGTGGGGTCACTTGCTCCTTCCCAAGCTCTTTCATAAATTCCTTCAGCCATATCAACTCATTGCAAGCTTCTGTCACTGTAACATATTCAACATTTTTCATAGACAAGACAACTACCTTTTGCAGCCTCGACACCCAACTTACTGCTCCATTGCCCAGCATGAAGATATAACCAGTAGTACTCTTCTGACTATCTATATCACCCGCAAAGTCAGAATCAACATATCTATGTAGACAAACATCTGTGCCTTCATAGCACATAGCCATATCTAAACTTCCTTTCAAATATCTCAAGATCCACTTAATTGCTCTCCCATGCTCCTGCTCGAAATTGTTCATGTATCTCCTGACAACTTTCACTGCTTGAGCAATGTCTGACCTCATGCAGATAATAACGTACATAAAGCTGCCCGCAACTGATGCATACGACACCTTCGACGTAAGTGCCTCTAATCTTCAATCGATATTTGTGCCTTTGAGAGCATAAAGTGACCTCATAGTGGGATATTTACAGATTTAGCATCCATCATGTTAAACCTCATCAACACCTTCTCAATGTACTCTGTTTGTGATAGCTTCAACAATCCTTTTCTTCTTCTCCTAATCCTCATTTCAAGTATCTTCTTCATGGGATCTAAGTCTTTCAATAAGAATTTCCTTACAAACTGAGCTTTGAGTTTCACAATTTCCTTCATGCTTGAACCAACAACAAGTATATCATCTATATACAAAAGTAGTATGATGTAAGAATTCTGAAAATACTTGAAATAGCAACAATGATTAGCTTGCAGTCTCATGTATTCATTACTAGTCATAAATTTGTTGAACTTTAAATACCACAGTTTAGGAGCTTGTTTTAAGACATGGAGGCTTTTCTTGAGCTTGCAAATAAAATGTTCCTTATCTGACATGATATATCCCTGTGGCTGCATTATATAGATATCCTCCTCCAAATCACCATAGAGAAATACAATTTTAATATCTAGCTATTTTAGATGTAAATTCTCTACTGCCACAATGCGCAAAACAAATCTAATAGTGGTTACTTCACAACAGGAGAGAAAATCTCAGTAAAATTAATACCTTTTCGCTGTTGAAATTCTTTCAAAACCAATCTCGCTTTATACCTTTTGGTGTCGTCATTCTCCTCATTCAACCGATAAACCCATTTGTTATGCGTAGCTTTCTTATCTTCGGGCAGCTCAACCAAGTCCCATGTTTGTTCTTCATGAGAGATTCCATCTCATTGTCCATAACAAGCTCTCACTTGTACTTGACTTTCACCTGCAAGACTTCCTCATAACACTCGGGTTCACCACTGTCAGTCAACAACAAATAGTGTAAAGAAAGAGAGTATCTCTCCAAAGTTTTGATCTGCCTGGTCGATCACGTCACTTCAGTTTGGGGGTCAGTATTCAACTCGGGATTCCTCATTCTCTTCTGAAATGCTCTGAATCTTCTCTACAGGAACATCATCAAGTTCAACAAATTTCAAATCCGCAGCACTTCTCTGCTGCTCCAGAGTGCTCTGAGGTGCCACTCTGAGATCTTTCTCCGGAATGCTTCTCTCCGTCAGCAGGTCCTTGTACACCTTTGTAACACCCCATTTCCGGAATAGGTACTTAGATACATGTTCTGATTTTTGATCATATTCTTTTAATTTTTTCCGTATTTATTTTTATTTTATGATTATTTATATCATCATTTGGTATTGGATCCGTATTCCTAGATTCAGAATCAACCTGAGTCTGAACCGGAGACCCGATCTCAGTGTACTGATTGATTTGGTCTTTTCGATAGTCAGATTTGATCAATTTCAGTTTTAGATATTATTTTCTAATATTTTATATTTTCATGATTTTCTAAAATTTTTCTGAATTATTCTGCAAAATCTTCAAAATCGGTATCGACCGGTGTCGCTGGTCGAATTCAGGATTTTTAATTTACAAAAAAAATTGAATTTCTAAAATATATTTTCATATTATTTCTAAGGATCACATTTTCTACTTTAATATATTTTTGGAGATTTTTCTGAATTTATCAAAACTCGACCAGATTTGGTGCCGGCCGGTATCACCAGTTGTTTCCAAGATTTTAATTTAAAAATGGGATTAAATTTTTGAAAACCAATTTCATATTGTTCCTCAGAGCAATTTTTTTACTTCTGGATATTTTTGGGGATTTTTCTGAATTTCTCAAATTTCATCGCATTATATTAATTTAATATTTTAATTTGGGTTTTTCCCGCTCTCGGGCTTGACATGTGGCACATCCCTACCCATAAAATATCTCCCCTATAAATCTCTCTCTCCCCTTCTCATTCTCTCTTTCACTTTCTCTCTCCTATTTTCCCTCTCTTTCTTCTCCCCCTTCTCCCACCTGGCCGATCGCGGGCTTGGGTCATCGCCACCGCGCCGCCTACCTCGCCGGCGACCTCCTTGGCCTCCCACCACCACTGATCTCCCCCATGGCCGGTCCCTCTCTCTTCTCTTTTGATCCATCTTTCTTCCTTTCTCTCTTCTTCCTCTTTCCCCCAGATTTGCTGCCGCCGCCACCCAGATCGGCGGCGGCGATCCCCCTCTCTTTTCTTTTTTTCTCCCTCTCTCTTCCTTTCACTCTTCTTCCTCTCTCTGCTAGATTCGCTGCCGCTATCGCCCAGATCAGCCGCCGTCGACCTCCGACGACCTCCTCCTACGACCATTGACCACGCCGACCTCCTCTCCACTATCTTCTTCTTCTTCTTCTTTTCTTATTTCTCTTTCCTTTCTCCTTTCTTTCCCTCCTCCTTCTCCTACTCCCTGGTTGTGGTTGTGGCAGCCAGAGCCGTCCCCGACCACCTGGCCTGCCGCCGGCCAGCCAGTTTTCTCCTCCCCTTTTGGATCTCTCTCTCTTTCCCTCCTCTCTTTCTCTCTTTTTTCTTTCTCTCTATCCTTCCTCAATCTCTCCTCTGTGGGCCACCGACAGCCATGGCCACCGATGACCTCCAGCAGGTCGGTCACTTCCCCTCTCCTCCTTTCTCTCTTTCTCGGTCTCTCTCTCTCTCTCCTGCAAACTCTCTCTTCTTTCTCTCAGCTTTCCCTATATAGCATACTCTCTTTCCTAGTGATGGTGGATGTGTCATGCCCGTGCACATGTATTTGGAGTTCGGGGATTTCATGGTGCTTTTGATATTTTAGGCGAGTGTTCTCACCTTATTTGGGTACCCCGCTTCGACGGGCATTTTGTATTTATAATGTATTTAGGATTGTTGTATTTGTATATGTGGACACATGTAAATATACAGGTCCATTGTATTTTTATGGGTGTGAGTGTGTGCATGTATATTGGGGACATGTGTAGGTGTGATATATCTGTACCATTATGATGTATGTGTGTAATAGTGTAGTTTATTTATGTACTTGTATATTGTTGTGTTATCTGCTCTATTATCAAGTGTGGTTGATCCTGAAATCACCTAGAGGGGGGGTGAATAGGTGATAATGCTAATCTAGTGAACTAAATGTGAAATTTAAAAACTAATTGCAATTACACTAAATGAGTGATGCACACACAACCAAGCCAAGCATATAAGTATGAATGATCAATGTGAAATGATGCAAGGCACAAAAGTAAAGAGAGAGAGAGAGAGAGATAGAGTAAGAGTCAAGGGATCAAGCGCAAACAACAAGATATGTTTCGAGGTTCGAGCACCCAGCTCTACATCCCCGCCTTCACCCAGAAGGATTTCAAGTCCACTAGCTTGTCCACAAAGGACTCCCACAAAGGGAACCTCCACCGAGAATTTGGGGCAATAACAATTACAAGGAGTACCCAACTCCTCCCTTTACAAACACAACCTCCTCCTTGAGGTACAACTCCAAGCCAACAAACAATCACCTCACAACTTGAGGGATTAGCACAAAGCAACACAAGGATCACCTCACAACTTGAGAGATACAACCTACTTGCACAACCTCCTCAGCACAATGAGGGAAATGCACAAAGCCAAGCAAATGAAGGGTTTACAACTTGGTGGTCTAAACTACAACCACAAACAATTTCTTTCCCACACAAAAATCCTATAGAATGAGATAGTAGATGTAGCTCAAGTGTTGAGAAAAATTAAAGGAATGAAAATCAAAAACTCAAAGAAAATCTTTGGGAAAAACTAGAAACCAAGATGAAGAAGTTGAATCAAAATCTTTTCCCAAAAACCCTTTCTTGATTTTCCAAAGCCTAGCAAAAACACCAAATAGATTGTTCAATTTAAATCCCAAAAACTTCTTTTGATAGCTGTGAAAACACTAGAGAGTCAGGAAAAATTAGCTCTTCAAAACTTAGAGAAAACTGGCCACTAATGGGGTATTTATAGTCCCCAAAAAAATATAGCCGTTGGCAGCAATTTCTGCCAAAACTGAACAACCGGTCGACCGTCCGGTCGGTCACATTTGACCGCTGGGAGCTACTGGTCGACCGCTCGGTCGACCGGCCCCAGAACCAGAGAGCAACGCTCTCTGGCCGGTCCACCGCTCGGTCGACCGGGAGCAAACAGAGAGCAACCTGCTCTCAGTCGGTCGACCGTGCGGTCGACCGGCTCATGGGGCAGCCAGCGTGCACGTATCCGTGCACGTCGGTGACCTCTACGGTCGACCGGCTACTTGGTCCGGTCGACCGACCTAGCCTGGCAACAACAGTTCAGGTCTGAAAAACAGGTTATTTATAATCTTACAAATTCCCATAAACACTCTAAAATTACACAAAAATAGTTTTATCATTTTATTTTGAAATATAAACTTGTGATAAAATTTCATCACAAATAACAAACACTTTGAAACATTTTTGTGTTATAGAAATTTTGCCAAAAATCAAAACTTATATTTTCTAAAACTTGAATTTTTGAATAGAAAATACATTTTGTCCAAAACTCATCCAAATACAAAAACATGATATTAAACAACATTTAGGCATGATGTATATGGAAATAATCCTATATACATGAAACATATATATATCCATGTTTTTGACTTTAATTCCAAAATATGTTTTGTTAAAAATACCAAAACATAAAACACATGAATAAGTGAGTCAAAACTAAGTTTGTCTAGGAAGTTAAGCATGCATGTATATAGAATGAATCTATTATACATAAAATCATTTAAACTTGTTTTGATATATCTATTCATGAAACCAAGATCGGTTAAACCAAAAACGGAAAAATCAAAAACTAATATTCAAAACATGAAACGTGTGTGTTGTGAACTTGAGCATATCATACTATTCTAATCTTTACAATTTGGATCTAAACACAAAACTAAACTAGGTACCGATGTCTTCTTGTAGAGCGCAATCTCCAAGCCGGCTCGATCCAAAACTCTTTGATCCACCGAGCAAGTGCTATATATGATCTTTGACGCTTGGGCTCTTGAATCAACATGTGAAAGCTTCCAAATCATCTTGTTGAAGCTAATCACCAACTAATATCTTGATTAATGATCTGAAATTAAAATCACAAGATTATTTGTACACATAACTACATGAGTTAATCATCATCAAAACTAGAGTGGAAGGCCTTTGGGCCAACAGATCCTTCGTGGTCATTAGCCTTTGGGCTCTCACTCAGCTTCTGGCTCCGCCACTCCACGGATAGGCTAGTAATCACCATGTTTATATGTGTGCTCGTGTGGTACTAATATTTTGTGTAGGTACCCTTGTATAGCTCACTTCTCAGGCTGGTTACCCAATAGGTTTTATCCCTTGCACCCTCTGAGTTTCGTGGCAGCTACCGGGAGTGCGGTTAGACCTTATGGTCTTCTTGTAGACCTTTGGGTGCACAGACCGTCAGGTCTTTCGACCTCGCCTGGTATGCGAGCCTAGCGCTTAGCGCTTTACCGCTATCTCCGTCTTGGTGCAGTTATGTCGTGAAATCGGCTTCGTCACGGGTGATGCAGAGTGGTTTACCCGCCACCACAACATGCATTAGCTTCACTGCGAGCAGTAACCACTCCGAGCGTGATAGCATTTAGCGTTGTGCGCTAGTTTCTCTCCAGGCTTGCTTAGCTCCGCTTGATTATTCGCTTGTCTGTTTGCTGATTTTATTTCTGCCTTGCTCAGCCTCCGGGCTTCACTACTCTACTGATAGTTTAGTCGTTATCTGTTACTGTATTTACATACATGTGTTTGGTACTAACACTTCTGCAGGTACTCACTATGCCTTCAGGCCTACTAGCCCTTTGGGCTCTCACCCATTTTCTTGAAAGAAGGAGTGCGTTCAGACTGTCAGATCTCTTAGCTACACCTGGTAGGTAGACCTAATGCATAGTACTTTATCGCTAACTCCTGTAGGCCGTCCAAAAAATCACCAAGGACAAATCATCAGCTGTGAACCTTAGTTCAACGTGAAGGTCGCGTTTCAAACTGAAACGCGAACCTCGCATCCAGAGACGCATGAAGACTTCAGATGTGGACATAAGTAAACTCGTGTTCAATACGAGTCTGAGTAACTCCGCGTCCCATCTAACATGAGTCTGAGTAACTCCGCATCCCATCCAACACGAGTTTGAGTAACTCTGCGTTCCATGTCAAGCACAGGTCTGAGCAACTTGGCACTCCATTTCAGAAGCAGTTTGAGAAACCTCGCGTCTCACTTCAAATGCGAGTCTGAACAACTCTGCGTTCTGAGATGCTCGCGTCTACAACAAGCATCGCGGGTCTGCGTCCAACACGAGACCCACATTTCTATTGTAACAGACCCCATTATTGGGTCAATTAACTTCCCACATAATAGGGAAGTTAATCCCCATTATGGAGAAATTTTCGGGGATGATGATACCTCTATGACTCCCTATAAATAGCCTGAGTAGCTATGAAGAGGGGGAGGCTTCTTTTTTTGAGAATCAAGAGAGAGGACTTTGGAGAAAAGGACAAAAGGAGTAATCAGTGGACTCTAAACACTCCGCGTGTTAAAAATAGAGTTCCTCTTTGATTAGTCTTCGAGAGCATCTTAAAGGGAAGTTAGACAGTCAACCTGTCAATGAAGAACAAGAATCACTCTCTACCACCACTCAAAGAACCCAACTTTAAACAAAGGGGAGAACCGAGTCTTCTTTCCTCTTTTTTAATCAGAATTTGTTCTGTTATAACATTTCAGCCACTCAAAAAAATCTTACGTCGACCAAGGCGCTTTTCCGACCAAAGAAAAGATGGCGACTCCGCTGGGGAATTCGTTCTCTACTGATGAGAATACTGTGGCGAAAGCCGATGTCCGTCTCCTTGGAAAGACGGTAGAATTCCTTATCGTTGAATTCAACCAAGGAAAGTTTGAGGAATTTCTTTCCTTAGGCTCTACCAGCCACAAGGCAATGCTGTAATACTACAAAAAGTTTTTTGAGACTTGCTCTTGAATCTCTCCAGAGATTACTCCTGAAGTGGCCCGCACCTCTGCTCACAACGCAAAGGGTGCCACTTCTGAAGAGGTTCTAAAAACCTCTCGTGCAGCCCATGCTACCCGCTTTAACGTCTCTCAGGAGACCCGTAGGGCAAAAGCCTCGGCGCACGATCAAAGAGACAACGAAGATCAATTCCGCCGTCCTTCTCCTGTCCAAACTCTGCAATTCCAGTGTCGGGGGTTCCCAACAACCCCTGTAGCTTAACTGGAATGCTGAATGTCGACGAAGGCGCCGCATTCATCAACAATAGCTTGAAGATTCTGCAGAAGAAAAATGATCTGCAAATTCAGAAGGCGAGGTTTATACCCGCATTTCTCTTAAGCAACACAAGGACCACATTTCTGTCCCAGAACGTGAGTCCCGCATTCTTCAACAACGCGAGGTCCGTGTTGAATGCAAGACCCACATTCTAACGGCTCCAAACGTGAGGCCTGCTTTCTGTCTGTCTCAGAATGCGAGGCTCGCGTTTCAACAAAATGCGATGGCCGCATCTCAACTCAACGCAATGTTCGCATTTAAACAAAGAAACGCGAGGCCCGCGTTCAGCCAAAAACCCTCACCCCCAGGGGTTCGAGACTAGTTCCTCAGATGTCCCCTCAATAGACTTGAGGGACTACCTGACAAGGAAGAGGAGTGTCTATCAAATCGTCCCTCGATGCCACTGCAAGCAGCTAATCTTAGCAGTGCTCTCTGATTGCCATTGCGGCTTTCAGATGAATAAACCTTCGATTTTAGCCGATTGTCAACGGCTTCAGAGTCGGCTAAAAGACAACATCACGAAAAAAATCATTCTCTTACGTGGCCGGATTTCATACTAAGCAAGTCCAAGGAAAGCAACTGGCTGTCAGTTCGGAGGAGTTGGATGCTGATCAGTCTTTAGGTTTGAAGGATGTTCTTATCGAACCTGAAGGGGCCTACCGACACACTCAGACCCGCATGGGAATGATCGCCCCAGTCGACTACAATCTGTTGGCCAGGGGGATTGAGGTGAATGATGAGCACTCCGCCATCATCGAATACCAGTCTTCAAATTCCAGTTCGGGGACAATCGCCTTTGCTTACATAGTGAGACTCCTAAGGAGATGACCAAGCGATTCGAAGAGTAGGCCCGAGTCCAATGGGAACAATTTGATATAATTCGAGATCAGTAAGAATCTATCGACACCCTTAAGCAGATGCTATCACAACTACTTAAAGGCAAAAAGAAGCCGAAGGCTAAAACTCCTTCCAAGAAGTCCAAGGGTAAATGGATGGAGGGGAGAGCTTTCCAACTCTGAACCATCCAAATCCTCATCCGAAGAAAATGATAACTTAGAGAATGAAAGCAATCATTCCAAGAGGAAGAGCAAATTAGAGCAACACCTTGAGGCCCTCACCAACCGAGACAGGCTCCAAGATGTAGGGGATGGTCTGACCCTATCCAGCAGAATTGGATACAACTTCCTACCCTCCCAAATTCAAGGCACCGACCCTTCATACTTTCAATGACAAAGGGTCACTGAATCAACACATATACTAATTTATATCCCAAACTAGGATGTAGTATCGAACGATGCAATTCTGGCTCGTTTATTCATTGGCACTCTTAAAGGAATCTCCTTTGAATGGTTCATAAAATTTCCTACCAGCTCAATCAAAACATGGGCTAATCTCGAGAAGTTATTTCTGGTTCGTTTCTTTGAAGACGATTCAGAAATTTCAGTGTTGACTCTTCTTGCAGCCAAGTAGAAGAAAGGAGAGTCCATCAAAACTTTTATCGAGAGATTTCGGAGCATGGTACTCCGTTATCCTAGCGGCATGACCCAGTCTACACTGATTGAGACATGCCGTCACAATCTACAAACTTTCCTACTCGCTCAAATGGGAGTAGCGGAATGTCGCACTTGGAAGCAGTTGGTGCTACAAAGCGAACAGGCAGAAGAGATCATCGCCAGGCACAGGGCTGAAGAAAAAGACAGCAAGCTGAACTGACAAGTCAATGCGACGCACCCCATAGTCATCTTTGTTGGCCCAGAGGCCTTCCATTCTAGTTTTGATGATGATTAACTCATGTAGTTATAGTTTACTAATAATCTTGTGATATTTAGTTTCAGATATTTAACCAAGATATTAGTAGGTGATTAGCTTCAACAAAGGTGTTTTGAAGCTTTCACATGGTGATTCAAGAGCTCGAGCGTCAAGTTCACATGTAGCACTCGTTTGGAGTCAAGCTCGGTGGATCACGTTTGGATCGAGTTGACTTGGAGACGACGCTCAACAAGAAGACCTCGGTTTGTTTTAGAATAGTTAGTTTAGATCCATTGTTAAAGATTAGATAGTATGATATGCTCAAGTTCACAACACACACACTAGTTTAAAGTTTCATGTTTGTTGGTTTTTGATTTTCGGTTTAACCGATCTTGGTTTTCATGAAAGGTATTATATCAAAATAAGTTTACATGGTTTAATGTATATTAGATTTGATCTATATACATGTATGCTTCATATTCTTAGAAAAACTTATTTTGATAATCTATTAATGTATTTGGGTTTTGTATTTAAACAAAACTTATTTTCGGATTTAATGTCAAAAACATTGATATATATCTCTTTCATGTATATTGGATTCCATCCATATACTATATGCTTCAAAGTTGTTTAAATATCATGTTTTTGTATTTACATGTGTTTTGAAAAAAATCGGATTTCCATTTCAAAAATCCAAGTTTTGAAAAATATAGAATTTGGTTTAAGGCAAAATTTTCAAGTCACAAAAATGGTTCAAAATGTTTGTAACGTGATTTGATTTTTACTCAAACATATTTGTATCTCAAAGATATAACAAGAACTGATTTTTGTGAAATTTATGAGATTTTATGGGATTTTATAAAGGATAAAAACCCAAGTTTTTAAGACCTGATTAAAGCTGGACTGGCTGACTGTCGGTCGACCGTAGCAGTGGGCGGTCGACCGGGTCGGTCGACCGACGTGCACAGAACGTGCACGCAGCCAGGCTGATGGGCCTGTCGACCGGAACGGTCGACCGCTAGAGAGCCTCTGCTCTCTGGAAATGGCCCCGGTCGACCGACCTGGTCGACCGGCAGAGAGCTCTGTTCTCTGTATCAGCTCGGTCGACCGGGCGGTCGATCGGCTAGAGAGCCGTTGCTCTCTGGATCCAGTCCCGGTCGACCGGGCGGTCGACCGGTAGGCGCAACGGTCAAAAATTTGACCGTTCGCCGGTCGACCGGAAGGGCAAAAATGCCCTTTTCAGCTGCCAACGGGCAGATTCCAAATGCGGTTATAAATACCCCCATTTGAGTTGGTTTTTAACAAGATTTTAAAGAGCCAAAATTTCTCATATTCTCAAGTGTTTAATACAAGTTTTCAAAAGAGTTTTTAAGTCTAAAGATTCATCTTTATTTGTTTTCAAGGGTTGGAAAAATCAAAGAAAAATAGAGATTTGGGATGTTTGTTTTGTTTTTCATTCTACATCTATTCTAGTTATTTTCTCAAGTATTTTTCTTCGTTATTTGATTTCTAAACACCTTGATTTCTCACACTTGAGCTTATCTTCTATCCTTTCTATTAGGATCTTTGTTTTGTGGGAAAAGAAGTTGTTTGTGGTTGTTAGACCACCAACTTATAAACCTTCCATCTTTGTGATATCCCTCTAGTAAGAGGTGATTGAGTTGTTATCCCTCAAGTGTGAAGTGATAGTGGAAGTGGTATTTGGCTCCCTCTAGTGAGAGGTGGAGATTGGTTTGGAATCCCTCTAAGTGTAGAGGAGATTGTGGTTGTTGGCTAAGTGCCCATCCCTCTATTGTGAGATTGATATTGTGGTGACTTTGTGCCTAGCCTCTAAGTGTAGATGTTGTATTGTATTTGAGAGAGGAGTTGTGTACTCCCGGTTATAGTATTGCCCAAAATCTTCAATGGAGGTTCCCTGTGTGGAAAGTCCTGTGTGGACGAGTTAGTGGAAATCCTTCTGTGTGAAGGCGGGGACGTAGAGCTGTGTGCTCGAACTTCGAAACATATCTCGGTGTTTGCGTTTGATCTACTTTCTCTAACTCTCTCTCTTATATTGTGCCTTGCATCATTCATATTGCTCATTCATATTTATATGCTTGGTTATGTTTGTTTGTGTGCCTCACTTGTGTTTAACTAAGAGAGCTTCATATAGCACCTCAACTCTTATTTAGAGGAATTCGGAGGAGTTAGTCCAGAGCCCTTCACCGTGAATTTGGCTACACTCGTTGGTTACACTAAGTGTGTTGCATTAAGTTTTTAATTCTGCATTATTGTTCATTAGATTAGCCATACACCTATTCACCCCCCTCTAGGTGTACTTTCAATTTTCTCAACCGAGAAGAAGGGATGCTCTGGCAATAGAAGTCAAATCACCTTCGAAGACCCAGACAGTCAGAGGATATATGGCTTTCGGCCAACCATGTGCTAATAAATCGTCCTCATTCAAGAGTAAGCACGTAGTCTCTTTGTTCAAGTTACTGCAAAAGAGTAACAGACTTAAACTTTCAGAGATCAGATGCCCTGAAGAGGGGGGAAGGCTGACGATCCCAACTACTATTTATATCACAGGATGCTGGGACATCCTACCAAGAACTACTACATTTTTAAAGATGTCTTTCAGGCTTTGATCGATGCAGAGGTGTTAAAACTTTGTTCAGAACAGTAGAAGGTGACTGCCAACATGATAGCTAAGTCACCGATTCAATTTGGACAAAATCTTCCACTAGCACTGATCACACACGTGCGTTGCATGCTTTCATATCATATGTGTCATAATTTTGCATTTTTATTTTAATAAAACTCTGCTACTAATGTATTTTCATGTTTAATGGCGTGTAGGGTAATTAAAGAAGAAAAAAGAGAGATAGACAGATTTATCTAATTAAATCTAAAAGTTCAAAAGAAAGGGGATCGATTCAAATCAAGAGGTTCTAAATGCCATTTTATCTGAAGACCGGGTATATCAGATTAGATAATATCATTCAAATTCAAAAAAAATGGATTAAAAGAACACCCTATCGATTTCACTGAGAATAAAGAGATAGATTGTCAAATCCAAAGCTGAAATTCAAAATATAAAGGGATAAATGGATAGAAAGAAGATCAATGATAAGAAGAAGCAATTTAGACTCGGATTTAGACTGGATACATTTTAGTATTGGAATCATAACGTTCTCTATCAAAACTCAAATCTAATAATTCAAGATGATCCAGAAAGAAGACTTAATGGGCTACAACTCTTATGTTGATCACTATTTCTAATTCTATCATTTGATAAGTTATAGTCAGCAATCAACACGCCAACAAGCTGCAGATCAGAATTGATTATCCACATCAAATCAAGTTTGGAGATAAGGGGTGGATTCAAACTCAGAAATAGCCAGCTCTTTCTATCTTTCGACTCGTTTCCTTATCCATTTCTATCCTATAAATACCCCACACATCAGAGGCAGAGGGACAATCAAGCAGAGAGTAGAATATATTCTTGTATAGGTTTAACCTGGGTTCTTCTTTCTCCTTTAATGTGATTTTTATTTTTTTATGTAACTGAGAGGAGAGAAGAGTTTCATGGAGGAATGAGAAAGGATCTTATACTGAGAGTGACACCCGTGTAAGTATTCATCTTTTCTTTCATTGTTATTTATTCGAATCGAAAGTTACTTTTTCTTCTTTATTCTTATTTTTGTTTACTTTCCTCTAGTGTGTTTGTAATCCAAGTCAATCCAATAGCCTCGAGACTACTTCACCATTGCAAGTGCCCTTGATGGCCTATGGTGATGAACGACCATTCCTTTGTTAGTTTAGCTTACCCTTTTATTCATAGTGTAGATCGAAAACGGGGAAGATCCGACACGCCATGCTTGATCGCCTTTAAAGATTAGGTAAGTCATAGCTACGGATCCAAGGCATATGAGCACAAAAGAGATAAGTAAGAATTTTTAGTTTTCTTTTAATTCTTTGTTTAGAATTATACTCCAAAACCAACATTCTCCTCTTATTTAGTTTTTTTCTTTTTTGTAAATAAAACAATAGAAATAACAACAACATCATCTTTTATTTTACCATCTTCTTCATATCTTCTAACTTAATCTTTTTGTTTTCTTTTTCTAAAACTAAAAAGAAATTCTTAACATATTTTTGTAAATTAAAAAAGGAACGAACTTGCTTAAAGCTTCCATCGCTAGTCCCTCCTTGTGGATCACGACCTGCATAGCCACTCGCTATAGCGGTAGTATTGAGTACCTGCACATTCTATTCTTAAGTTTTGAAATTCTATATTTTTTGTGTGCAGGTTTGAACTCAATCAAATCTTGGCGCCGTTGCTGGGGAGGGATGGTAAGTAATTCTCCTTATAAATTTACATTTTTGGTTTACTTTTTTTTATTCTTTGTGTGCAGTGATAGATATCAAGAAAATTTTTGCTGCATTGGACACATAAGTGGCTCTGGACTCTGCTCAAGAAAGCAGAGCCCAAAATTCCTCAGATTTATTGCATTAACGCGACAATCTGAGTGAACTACTAACCTGTATTTTTTGTAGGTTGGTTGAATTGCAAAGCTAAATTTCTGCAGCTATTTATTTTCTTGTTTAACTCACTGTACATACTTTCTAACCTCAACAGTAAATTGATGTTTGTTAAATGCTAAAAATGGTTTAGATTTTACATTTAGGTACGTGTCTAATTCGTTTACATTTTATATTACTGTTAAAGAGTGCTAGAGCAAAGGTACGTGTGCATAGCATATAGTATAGGAACACTTTTGAATTGTTTACATTGCTTAAGTGTTGCTTTTCATGTACACATTGTACTAAATTAATTTAAGGGCTTGTCCTATATAAGATAAGGTAGGGAAGTCATTACCCTCCCTTAACCCACAAACAATCTCCTCACTCACTAACCCAAGCCTAACTAAAACTGAGTAGACGTTGGCCCTAGGGACATCTCAGGCTCAATGGAGACTGACCTAGGGGGAGTTGATTAGAATTTCACTCTTGCCGAATCGATGTCAAAGATTGGGGATTGAGGGGCGAAACCCTGAAGGCTGGTGGTTTGGCTTAATTAGGCCCGTTGCTTTTAAGCACAGATACCTCCCACCAATCTTACCCCTACCTCTCCGATTAACTTGTGATCAGATTCGACAATATATCCCCAGTGGACAGTCTAACCAGTTAGGAGTCATCTAGGTCTAAGGTCTACCCTAACTTAGGCTAGATTTTTTTCTTTTTACTTGTTTGTTTATTTGTTTTTTTTCTTTGTTTGTTTTTGACATTTCTTGTGTGATATGGCTTATAACAACAAATTTTTCAATTTTAATTGGTAATCCATGCTACACCCTGATATCTTTTTCGGATATTACCAACCCGGCATATCATAACTTTAACCAACCTAGTGTACCGGTTTGGTCCTGTTCGAATCAATACATGCCCCAGTCTCAATACTATGAACAAGACTGGAATAATCATCACTACTCTTCACAAAGACAATGAGGATACAACTTCCCTGAGTTATATTGTCAACCACCTTACCAACATCCAGCTTTATATACTCCTTCTCCCGAACAACCATTAGAAGAATCAATTGACTTGGAAAAGAGGATGGAAGCCTTAGAAGAGCTTGAGCGACGAATTCAAAATCTAGAAGACTCAAAATCCCATAAAAATATTCAAATCCAAGATCCTTACTCTATTTTTCAAGTCCTACAAAAAGAAGAACATTCCGACTTAGAAAAGAGTATAGAATCCATGATTCAATTTCAAAATGATCCACTCAATATGATAGAAGCAAAACTTAGTCGATTGGAAAACATGCGTAGGAATAAGAAAACTCTCCCTACCCAATCTTCGACTATTCCCGACCTAGCCATATTGATGAAATTCAAAAATCATGGTATCTTGAACACGTTGACCAAGATTCAATTTCACCACAAAACCTTGAACTTGACCAATATCAACTCATTGGCAAATTGGCAAATTTTCATTTCAATGAGATTGAACTTGATTATGAATGTGAACCCAATCCCCAGCTTTCTAATTCAGTTCCCATTTTCGAACCTATGTTGACATTCTTACCCAATTTTGACCAATTTTCCGAGCCAATATTTATTCCTGTACCCATAGATCTAGAAATTAAATCACCAATTTTGGATAGTCACATTCCATTGATGAAAAAAGAATATGAATTTCAATTTTTGGATTTGGACTCAACTCTTGAACCAAAACTGACTCTCGAACCCAAAGTTGATTTTCTTGAGTTAGTATTGGTTTCTGAACCTATCATTCTTGAGCCCAAGTCAACCATTCCACCAAGTCACATTCTTTTGCTGGACATGGTATAGACCATGATGACTCCGTGATGATTTTTCAAGACTGGTCATGTAAAAGGAATAAGTTTCATGATAGGATCTTTCATGATCCTATTCATATTGGGGACTATAAATATGTAAATAGAAAAGAGGTCAACAAAGGTGGGTTCTGTAAACCACCACATTATCATGATTGGGTAACAACGCTTGACCCAATCCGACCACCACCGGAACCACCACCTTAAGCTAATATTTTCCTTTCCGTTATTCTTTTTCATGCATCTCTGCATTCATTCATACATTGAGGATAATGCATGATATAGGTGTGGGGGAAGGTTCTAACATAACATAGATTTTCTTTTTATTTAAAATAAAAAAGTTAACACTTTCCTTTCTTTAAAATTTTTTTTTTTGAAAAGAGAGCAATATTTTGACATATTTTTGGTAAGAAATTAAGTTAACTTTAAGGAATAGGAGAATCATAATTAGGATTTCTTATACTTGATCATAATAAGATTATTTGTTTGATTTCTAGGGTTAGGAAGAAAAGTTGGAAAAGTAATTTAGTCATTATTTTTACCTTGATGAAATATGCATGCTTTATACACTTACACACTTAGGGTTCAAAAACAAAGATTCTTATGTCTTATTAAAAAAAATAAGAAAAAATATATACTTATCCTCTGATTAAGCTGGGTATTTGTGCCTCATAAAGCACGAGTATTCACGCCTAAAAGTGGTCTATATATATAATCCTTATTTTTGTAGCCTTGTTTGCTCAAGTCCTTAAGTCCTTGGGGTATTTTCTCACTCAGTACCCTAAGACTGTCCGGTTTGCGAGTCACCGATTAAAAGCTCGTTACATGGGCAGATTAGAAAGCCTAATAAACGAAAAAATAATACCACTAAAAATAAAAAATAAATAAAAAATAAGGCATAAGAGTTAGTGTTAAAGAGCCCTTGGTCAAAATTTCACGGTCACGAAGGTGCATATGACTTAGGGTAAAGTAATAGACTAGATGAGAAATATAATTTGACTCTTTACTTTGATTGATAACAAGTTTTTGAATAGAGACTAAGTTTAGGAATGAAAAATTTAGTTTTTCTATAACTTGTAAATTACTTAAACTCTTACAATAATACTTCAAATTTTTTCTCTTTCAAAATGCTTTTCGAAAATACTAACTCTTCGTTTCACTTTCTTTATGAATTTTGTGGGTACAATCCACTGAAAACCCTCACGAGATAAAACTCATTCTTTAGGGGTAACCTAGAGGTTTAATGGCTTATTGCAAATGCTCAGTACAATCGCGTGACCTGTGAAAGTGATCTAATAAATTCTTAGGTTTTGTTTTGATGTTTTGCTCAAGGACGAGCAAAAGATAGGTGTGAGAGTGTGATCACACACATACGTTGCATGTTTTCATATCATATGTGTCACATTTCTGCATTTTTATTTAGATTAAACTCTGCTATTAATGTATTTTCATGTTTAATGGCGTGTAGGGTAATTAAAGAAGAAAAAAAAGAGAGAGAGAGACATATTTATCAAAAGTTCAAAAGAAAGGGGATCGATTCAAACCAGAGGTTCTAAATGCCATCTTATCTGAAGATCTGGTATATCAGATGAAATAACATCATTCAAATTCAAAAAAAAAAAGACTAGACGAAGACCCTATCAGTTTCACTGAGGATAAAGAGATAAATCGTCAAATCCAAAGATGAAATTCAAAATCCAAAGGGATAAATGGATAGAGAGAAAATCAATGGATAAGATGAAGCAATTTAGACTCGAATTCAGACTGGATACATTTTAGTATTTGAATCATAACGTTTTCTACCGAAACTCAAATCTGATGATTCAAGATGATCTAGAAAGAAAACATAAAGGGCTACAACTCTTACGTTGATCACTGTTTCAAATTCTAAAATTTGATAAGTTATATTCAACAATCAACACGCCAATAAGCTGCAGATCAGAATTGAATATCCACATCAAATCAAGTTTGGAGATAAGGGGAGGATTCAAATTCAGAAATAGCCAACTCTCCCTATCTTTTGACTCATTTCCTTATCTCTATCCTATAAATACCCCACACATCAGAGGCAGAGGGACGATCAAGTTGAGAGTAGAATAGATTCTTGTATATATTTAACCTAGGTTCTTCTTTCTCTTTTAATGCAATTTTTTTCTTTATGTAACTGAGAGGAGAGAAGAGTTTCATGAAGGAATGAGAAAGGAGCTTATACTGAGAGTGACACCAGTGTAAGTATTCATCTTTTCTTTCATTGTTATTTAATCGAATGAAAGTTACTTTTTCTTCTTTATTCTTGTTTTTGTTTACTTTCCTCTGATGTGTTTGTAATCTAAGTGAATCCAATAGTCTCGAGACTACTTCACCATTGCAAGTGCCCTTGATGGTCTATGATGATGGACAACCATTCCTTTGTTAGTTTAGCTTGCCCTTTTATTCATAGTGTAGATCGGAAACGAGAAAGATCCTACATGCCATGCTTGATCGCCTTCAAAGACTAGGTAATTCATAGTTACGGATCCAAGGTATATGAGAACACGAACAAGGTAAGTAAGAATTTTTAGTTTTGTTTTAATCTTTGTTTAGAATTCTACTCCAAAATCAACATTCTCCTCTTTATTTAGTTTTTCTTTTTTTTGTAAATAAAATAACAGCAACAACAACATCATCATCTTTTCTCTTACCATCTTCTTCACATCTTCTAACTTAACCTTTTTGTTTTCTTTTTCTAAAACTAAGAAGAAATTCCTAACATATTTTTGTAAACTTAAAAAGAAATGAACTTACTTAAAACCTTCCATCGCTAGTCCCTCCTTGTGGATCATGACTCGCATAGCCACTCGCTATAGCGGTAGTATTCAGTACTTGCACATCTATTCTTAAGTTTTGAAATTCTGTATTTTTTGTGTGCAGGTTTGAACTCAATCAAGCACCAACCAAAGTGGTTCCCATCCCGAAAGGGGAACTAAGAGTGATCAATACTGATCCTCACAACCATAGGAAGAATGGTCCAATTCCTGTCTCTACTCCTCAAGGAGAGACAATGTGGGTCCATCCTGATATTGTTAAAAGCCAGCAGTAGATGACTGTCACAAGTAGGAAGTCTAAAATCAAGGCTAGAGCATCCTGCAGCAATGTAGTGAGTATCTCTATGAGAGAAACCAAGAAAGATGTCGCCTCTCTTACTAGCTCGGGAGATGAGGAGTCCGCCCTTGTTGCTGACACTAGCGCACCTCCCACATCAAAGACTCGATTCGACAAGTAGTACCTAAAACAGTACGGTAAGCCAGTAGTAAACTCCCCACAACCAGCTGAGGAGGCAATCGAGTAGTCCACGAGGCCATCCGTGAAAAAGCAGAAAGAGTTTTTGTATGTCAAAGCTCTTCTGAAAAACAGTGTGGGACCATTAGCTCCCTTCTGTTTGATGTCATGGCTCAGCTTGCCAACATCTCTGCTCGAATCACTCTTTATGAGCTCTTGAGGCTTTCCAACTCTACAAGAGATGCTCTAAGAGAAACATTAGCAGATGCAGAGATTTTCGTAACTCAGATTCCTGCTACATGTGAAGAGAAAGACGATAGCCATTGCCATCATGCCTCGAAGCAGTTTTCCTGCATCAATTTCACCGATATGCAAGTCAAAAGAAAGCATGATAGACCCCTGTACTACATAGGGTATATCAGATCATCTGAAGTGAGTTATATTCAGGTTGATTCAGGATCCGCATTGAGCATTATGCCTCGCAGGATCATTTGGGTATCCCCACCCATCGGTTGAGCGCCACTCTGATAACCATTTATGACTTCAACGCCAATGGTACGTGCCCGATGGGAAAAATCAAGCTCAGGTGTCAGATTGAGGACCTAAATAGAGGTGACATGTTATGTCATTGACGCTGACACCTCGTACAATCTGCTGCTAGGATGACCTTGGATTCATCGCAACGCCATCGTCCCATCCACTCTTCATCAAGTAATGAAATATATTGGTGAAGATAAAAAAATGAGAACGTTGATTGTCGAAAGGCATCCGTTCAAAAGAGAATTATTTTACTGATTCTCTCCTTTATCAAGATCTCTTGAGGCTGATGAAAATCTACACTCAGAAGAACCCGATTCTGGCAACAAAGCAGATATGGAGTTAGAAGAAGATGAGTGTCTCTGGAAAATAAATCCTCTTGTAATGAGCATCGATAAATTCGATGTCGATGCCACCGCTAATGTTAAAAGTGAGTGATTCATCAATGAAGATTTAGATTTGGCTTACTTTTCTGCATTTGCTTCAGATTCTATACCGTCATACACTAGCATTGATGTAGACAGTGATCCTTGATCAGTAATGAATGCTTTGACATTATTGCATGCACCAACAAAGTTATCCCTCCTGATATGTGAAAAGATTGAAAGCACACATGATACCCTCTTTGAAGTATCAGTCAGGTGAAAAGGTCAATAGCCAATTCTATTCAGGCGGATTGAGATAGAGCCTGTAGCTTGTGAAAGCTCAGGGGTGATACTGAGTCTCCATAATTCTTTCATTATGGACAAAAGTCATGTTATATGATGGAAAGAATGGGGTATGATTTCACCAAGGAATCAGACCTTAATTTTAGCAAAGAAAAATAAGCACTACTTTGCTCATTTGTACCGAAAGGTAAAGACCTTGATTACTATCATAAGACCCGAAGGGGACTCAGTTATGTATCTATGCCAGTCTCGTCAGATCCCGAATCTGAAAAAGAGGTTTATTATGATAGCTAATCAGTAACGTCGTCGTGGGACTCAAATGTCAGCATCAGCAATATCTTCGGAAGTCTCTCAGTGAATATGGTATTAATCAGTCATTTGAAAGATGATGGAGATACTTTTGAATTGAAGAATTAATCCAGTCAGACTTTGATGCATGCTTTGAACAACGTGAACCACCAACTGAGGACAAAGTGACTCAGATAAATCTTAGAGAAGAGGTTAAACCCAAAACCATCTTCATAACTGAGAGCTTGTCATTTTTTAAGAAGAAGACCTAATATAGCTCTTACAGAGTATATAGATATCTTCACTTGGAATTATGAAGACATACTCGGGCTTAACCCCTAGATTGCTATGCATCGTCTCAACATAAATCCGGACACCAAACCAGTCAAACAACAACAATGACGGTTTAGTCCCGAGATCATGGACGTAATCGAATCAGAAGTCAAAAAGATTATAGACTTTAGTTTAGTCAGGAAAGAGCAACATCCTGATTGAGTGGACAATATCGTTCCCATTCCCAAGAAGAATGAAAAAATTCGGATTTGCATCGACTACCATAATCTGAATGCCGCCTGCCTTAAAGACAAATTTCCTCTCCTGATCATGGATATCATGAAAAATACATACGATTTTGAGAAGATGTCTTTCATGGATGGCTTCTCAAGGTATAATCAAATAAATATGTACCCCGAAGATGAAAAGAACACATCCTTCAGGACGCCTGTGGGAGTATGCTGCTACACAGTAATGCCCTTCTCTTGAAGAACGCTGGTGCGACGTATCAATGCGCCATGAATGCGATCTTCCACGAGCATATACGTAAAATCATAGAATGCTACGTCAATGAGATCACCATGAAAAGCCGTGACAAAGGTGATCACCTCGCCGATCAGAAGAGAGTGTACGACATTACGCGAGCCCACCAGTTGAAGATGAACCCAACCAAGTCCTCCTGGGGGTAGCTAGTGGTAAATTTCTTGAATTTATTGTTACATCTAAAGGAATTCATCTGGATCTTGAGAAGATCCATGCCGTCCAAGAGATGTAACCTCCGAGAAATCTCAAAGAACTCAGAGGCCTATAGGGACAATTGGCATATATCCGAAGATTCATATCAAATCTCTCAAGATGCTGCTAACCCTTCACCAAGTTAATGAAGAAGGGAGTCTCATTCATATGAGACAATGCTTTCCAAGAAGCATTTGAATAGATCGAGGAGTATCTCACACAGCCGGCTGTTTTGGTAGCTCCTGAAAGTACACCTAGAGGGGGGTGAATAGGTGTATGGCTAATCTAATGACAAATGATGCGAAATTAAAAACTTAATGCAACACACTTAGTGTAACCAAAGAGTGTAGCCGAATTTCCGGTGAAGGGCTCTGGACTATCTCCTCTGAATTCTTCTAAATAAGAGTTGAGGTGCTATATGAAGCTCTTTTGGTTAAACACAAGTATGGGCACACACAAACAAACCAAGCATATATGAATGATATGACAATATGAATCAATGCAAGGTAAATAAGAGAGAGTTAGAGAAAGTGGATCAAACGCAAATACAAGAATATATTTTGAGGTTCGAGCACCCAGCTCTACGTCCCCACCTTCACACAGAAGGATTTCTACTTACTCGTTCACACAAGGCTTTCCACACAGGGAACCTCCACTGAGTATTTTGGGCAAATACAATTTGGAAGTACACAACTCTTCTCTCAAATACAACCTCTCACTAGAGGCAAGGCACTAAGCCAAACAACTATAAACCTCACACTTGAGGGATAAGACACTTAGCCACACAACAACAATCACCTCTACACTTAGAGGGATTCCAACACAACCTCCACAATCATCTCTCACTAGAGGGATATCAAACACAATCACCTCTTACTAGAGGGATGTCACAAATCAAGGAGGGTTACAACATTTGGTGGTTTCTCTCAACCACAAACCAATTTTTTTCACAAAATAGATCCTAAGAGATAGGATAGATAGATAAGTTCAAGTGTGAGAAAATAAAGTGTTTTGAACAAAGAAAATCACTTGGAAAAATCTCCAAATAGATATAGAAATTTAGACCAAAAACCAATTCCCAAAAGACTCAATTTTTTTTGAAATTCCAACACTTTAAAAACAAATAAAGAATGATCTTTTAAACCCAAAAACTCTTTTGAAAACTTGCTGTTAAACACTTGTAAAGATTGAATTTGCTCTCTAAAAACTTGTTAAAAATCAGCTTAAATATGGGGTATTTATAGCCCCATAACAATCTGCCCGTTGGCAGCAGGCATAGGGCAAAATTGCCCTTTCGGTCGACCGGGCGGTCGACCGGCCAACGGTCAAATTTATGACCGTTGAGCCCACCGGTCGACCGGTCGGTCGACCAGGTCTGGATCCAGAGAGCAATGGCTCTCTGGCCGGTCGACCGGAGCTGGATACAGAGAGCAGAACTCTTTGCCGGTCGACCGGTCAGTCGACCGGTCGGTCGACCGGGCCTTTTCTAGAGAGCAGAAGCTCTTTGGCGGTCGACCGACCCAGTCGACCGGCCCACTAGCCTGACTGCGTGCACATCCTGTGCACGTCGGTCGACCGGACCGGTTGACTGACTTCTGCCCGGTCGACTGGCAGACAGCCAGTCCAGCCATTATAGGATTTAAAAACTTAGGTTTTTATCATCTATTAAATCTCATAAAATCACATAAATTCCACAAAAATCAGTTCTTATTAGATCTTTGAAATACAAATATGTGTGACAAAAATTTAACACATATTTTAAACAATTTGAACCATTTTGTGAGATTGAAAATTTACCTTAAACCAAAAACTGTATTTTTCAAAACTTGAATTTTTGAAATGGAAATCCGATTTTTTCAAGACACATGTAAATACAAAAACATGATATTTAAACAACTTTTAAGCATGTTGTATATGGATGAAATCCAATATATGTGAAAGATACTATATCTATGTTTTTGACATGAAATCCAATATTGGTTAGACCGAAAATAAAAAACCAATAAACTTAAAACATGAAACTTTAAACTTGTGCGTGTATTGTGAACTTGAGCATATCAACACTATCTAATCTTTACACAAGATCTAAAATAAACTAAACTAAACAAACCGAAGTCTTCTTGTAGAACTCCGTCTCCAAGTCGACTCGATCCAAAATCGATCCAACGAGCTTCACTCCAACCGAGTGCTAGATGCGATCTTGACGCGCGAGCTCTTGAATCAACATGTGAAAGCTCCAAAAACACCTTTGTTGAAGCTAATCACCTGCTAATATCTTGGTTAAATATTTGAAACTAAATATCACAAGGTTATTAGTAAACTATAACTACATGAGTTAATCATCATTAAAACTAGAGTGAAGGGCCTCTGGGCCAACAATCTCCCCCTTTTTGATGATGACAAAACTCATGGAGTTATATATGCATGGATTAAAGTTAAGCTTCATAGAAGCTCCCCCTTAACTCATGCATAGCAATAAACAATAAAGATATGCAATGAATGCTCAATATATATATGCATAAACATGCATAAAATAAGGAAATGAAACAAACATGATCTTTTGATACCAATGAAATAAACATGCTCTTGATACCAATTTTGAAATAAAAATGTTCTTTAAAAAAATATTGCTCTTGATACCAACAAAAGCTCTTGATACCAACAAAAGATGCTCTTGATACTAATGGTAAAAGATAACAAATTTAAATAAACATGCATATAAATAAGCATGCATATATAAAACTCCAAAATATCTCTCCCCCTTTTTGTCAATTCATCAACAAAGAGGTACAAACAATAAAGGGTATAAATAATATTTTTCTCCCTTTTTGCATAAATCAAACAATAAAGGTATATATGCTATATACATTCATGAAGAGGAGAGACGTGAAGTTAACTCCCCCTGCATACATGCATTTATATGAAAAGAGATGACTATACCCTAACCACATAAAGCATAATATGCAATGCATAAAAGGAGATGTGAAGCTCCTACTACACATGTGTAAGACATAAAGAAGAACGGTCAAACTCCTCAATATGAGATACACTCAACATGAATATATATAGAGAAGATGTTAAGCTTCCCTTGCATATAATCAATACAAATCAAAACATTATGATACCATTTAAAAGATATATCAATTTAGTATGAAGGTATACATCGAAACATCATGATACCAATTTATGATACCAATTGAAAATAAACAAAACATTTTGAAGAAACTAACAAAAATTTTGATACCAATTGAAAGATATAAATATATAGGAAATCTTGATACCAATTGTAAAAATTAGTACCAATTGAAAATATTTTACATTTTTGATACTAATTGAAAAATATAAACCAATCTTTTTGGTTAGACACTAAAATCATTTTGCAATAGAGATACCAAATAGAGAATAATACCAATTTAAGATTCTTGATACCAATATTGAAAATAAAACATATACCAATTGAAAATAATTTTCATAAGGAGCGTAGGAAACTAAATGAAAACTAAGATATCAATTTTTCAACATAAAGAGTGGGAGTAAGATACCAATTGTAAACAAAACCGATTGAAAGGTAAAACATGAATTTTCTCCCCCTTTATGAAATACCAATGAAAATGATACATAAGCTTGTATAAGATACCAATTGAAAAATAATTGTCATTAAGGACTAAATCAAGCTTAGCATAACAAAATTTATGCTCAAAGATATAAAGATATCAAAACACATATATATGTATGAAAATGTAAATACCAATCTAAATTGATATTGTTTGAAGTTGAAGCATACATATATAGAAATAAATATGAGTATATAAAATAAATATCAATTGTGATACCAATTGAAAACACAATGAGAATCAACTGTATAACTCATAAATACCTCCCTTTCATGCACAAATTTAAAAATATTTTCAATTAGGCTCACAAGGTATGGTCGCCCATCCAACCGCCCATGGATGGAAGGAGTTTTCAAAAATAAGTTTGAAAATAGTTTAGCATAATTAAAAACTCTTCCAAAATGAAGAATATGAGCTAGTTAAATGATAAAATTGTAAACTAGTATGAAATCCTTCAAGTAAGGAAGAAAACAATAATATATTCCATGAAACTTAAAAATCACACAATCATCAACACTCAAATAGCAATAAAGCACATATAATCTCATGAAAATAAATCATGAGTAAACAAGAATGATGTGAGTGTATAAGTAATATGTGAAAAACATAGTCATGAAAATGGGCAATTAAGCTCAAATATGAAATTCTTTACCAAAAATATGAAAATCATCAAAACTAAGAATCCTTCAAGGTATATGTATGATTTGTCAAAACTAAATGTATACATACATACCCAAATACAATTGAGTCTTATAAAGAGATTTTACATGAAAGACAAATGACTCAAGGTTATACATGTATATCCAATAGTTTTGGCAAAATTAACATATATATGAAGTTAAACACATATTAATGAAAACTTATACAAAATTGGGAATACAAGTCAAAATGTATGAATCATCAAAACTAGGCTATGCTAATACATCTAATGGGTACAAATGAGTAATCAAGTACAAATATATAATAATCAATCTGTGGCTCATTAGTTGTACAAGCATATGCATAAGTTTTAATGAAAAAAATACATCTAAACATGTAATCAAATCATGAAACATAAAAACAAAACATAAATCAATAAGATCATTATGTAAATGCACATGTTTAGAATTATGATATACACGATAACTAAACTAAAGTGAGAACATAAAATATGGATCCATATGAACATGGGTGTATCTCAAATACTATACATGTATGACACAAATCTAACTATCATGGCATTTAACATAATAATCATAAAAACATGACATGCTAAAAATTAATAATCTAAAAGCATGTAAACATAAATGGGAGTAAGAGATCGTTACCAAAACCATGAGGGCACATCTCTAGGTCTCCAAACCAGGGTGGTCCTCCCACCAAACTTTTCTTGACAGTGATGCATCCAAAATAGTCACCTTTAAGCACGGAACACATTCACCTCAAGGCACCATCACTCTCACGTCAAGTGAGAGCCCACACTTGCCTCAAATAAAATAGAAGTGGCTTTTGGTACCCATACTCTTTTGGGTCCATGGGGGTTAGCTCCTTTCCTAACCCAAATAAATCTATTTGCTAAATTTACATCATGTACTCTATCATAACAAAACTTAGCAAGGTGGCCCTTACGTCCACAATGTGTACAAGTGTACACATAAGCATACATTGTGTTATGTGTATGAACGTGAGGAGCATGTGTATGCCATTGTTTGTGTGCATGCATAGGTGAAACTTATTTCTTGCGAAACATGGATTCCAGACGTGTGTGGTTCATGGCACATTGGCTCAAAGTGGAGCCCAAACAATCAACACTCTTCTTTAAAACATTTATATCATTTGCAATAATAGAAGAAGAGGTGCATGCAATAGGTACACTAGGTGATAAAGCATGACAAACATGTGTATCAATGTCATTTTCCAAAGAGATGTTTTTCTTAGAAACCAAATCCAATTCTTTTGAAATAGAAATAATTTTATTTTTCAAATATTCATTTTCTTTTAACACAAAATCAAGTTTTGAAGATAGAACCTCATTTTTCTTCAAAACAATGTCACAATCATTTTTGGTTTTCAAAATTTCATTTTCTTTTAGAGCAAGGTCAAGTTTGGATTTCAATGAATCCTTTTCATTAGAAATCTCCACTTTCTCTTGCAAAATCAAATCAAGTTTAGAAGACAGATTTTCATTTTCTTCTTTTAATGCAAAACTATTCTTTTTTAAAAGTTTATATTTTTCTAACAATTTTTCACAAACAATGGAAAGTTCTTCATTTAATGCATCGGCATCAATATACTCATCACAAAAAGAACTAGCACTATCTAGTTGAGTATCCGAATGTACCTCAAGGGGGTCATTCTCTTGGACCATGAAGCAACGTTGGTCGGACTCTTCTCCACTAGATTCCTTCTCCACTTGGATTGGCAATTGAAGCTTTGGAGAGGTCAAGATGTTCCACACTGCAAAGGCGGAATGACAATGAGAAATCATGTTTAAATATTCTTTGCTAAGTGATTTTCTAAGTGCCTCTAGGGCTAGTGCATTGGCCTCTATATGCTTGCTATTACTAAGGTAAGATTCTTTGGTAATGGCAAGGTAAACTTTATAACATATGACTTTTAAATGCCAACTCATCCTAACCTTCCATATATCAATTTTAGAGATATCAAACATGGGAGGGTTATCCATGAGTGCAAACAATATGTGTGCAAATACAAATGATAGATTAGCAAATCAAGATCTCACTCCTAGGTGGTTAAATCTAATATCAGGAGCGTCGGCTCTGATACAATTGAAAGTACACCAGAGGGGGGGTGAATAGGTGTATGGCTAATCTAATGACAAATGATGCGGAATTAAAAACTTAATGCAACACACTTAGTGTAACCAAAAAGTGTAACTGAGTTCCTAGTGAAGGGCACTGGACTATCTCCTCTGAATTCCTCTAAATAAGAGTTAAGGTGCTATATGAAGCTCTCTTGGTTAAACACAAGAATGGGAACACACAAACAAACCAAGCATATATGAATGATATAACAATATGAATCAATGCAAGGTAAATAAGAGAGAGAGTTAGAGAAAGTGGATCAAACGCAAACACAAGGATATGTTTCGAGGTTCGAGCACCCAGCTCTACGTCCCCGCCTTCACACAGAAGGTTTTTCACTAACTCGTCCACACAGGACTTCCCACACAGGGAACCTCCACTGAGGATTTTGGGCAAATACAATTAGGGAGTACACAACTCCTCTCTCAAATAAAACCTCTCACTAGAGGCAAGGCACTAAGCCAAACAACTATCAACCTCACACTTGAGGGATAAGGCACTTAGCCATTAGCCATACAACAACAATCACCTCTACACTTAGAGGGATTCCAACACAACCTCCATAATCACCTCTCACTAGAGGGATATCAAACACAATCACCTCTCACTAGAGGGATGTCACAAATCAAGGAGGGTTACAACACTTGGTGGTCTCTCTCAACCACAAACCAATTTTTCCGACAAAATAGATCCTAATAGAAAGGATAGATAGATAAGCTCAAGTGTGAGAAAATAAAGTGTTTTGAACAAAGAAAATCACTTGAAAAATCTCCAAATAGATATAGAAATTTAGATCAAAAACCAATTCCCAAAAGACTCAATTTTCTTTGAAATTCCAACACTTTAAAAACAAATAAAGAATGATTTTTTAAACCCAAAAACTCTTTTGAAAACTTGCTGTTAAACACTTGTAAAGATTGAAAATTTTGCTCTCTAAAAACTTGTTAAAAACCAGCTCAAATATGGGGTATTTATAGCCCCATAACAATCTGCCCGTTGGCAGCAAGCAAAGGGCAAAATTGCCCTTCCGGTCGACCGGGCGGTCGACCGGCCAACGGTCAAATTTATGACCGTTGAGCCACCGATCGACCGCTCAGTTGACCGGGTCTGGATCCAGAGAGCAAGGCTCTCTGGCAGGTTGACCGCTCGGTCGACCGGAGCTGGATACAGAGAACAGAACTCTCTGCCGGTCGACCGGGGCCTTTTCCAGAGAGCAGAAGCTCTTTGGCGGTCGACCAACCCGGTCGACCGGCCCACCAGCCTGGTTGCGTGCACGTCCTGTGCACGTCAGTCGACCGGACCGATCAACCGACTTCTGCCCCGGTCGACCGGCTCGGTTGACCGGGAGATAGCCAGTCCAGCCATTATAGGATATAAAAACTTGAGTTTTTATCATCTATTAAATCCCATAAAATCACAGAAATTTCACAAAAATCAGTTCTTATTAGATCTTTGAAATACAAATATCTGATGATAAAAATTCAACACATATTTTAAACAATTTGAACCATTTTTATGAGATTGAAAATTTTCCTTAAACCAAAAACTGTATTTTTCAAAACTTGGATTTTTGAAATGGAAATCCGATTTTTCCAAAACACATGTAAATACAAAAATATGATATTTAAACAACTTTTTAGCATGTTGTATATGGATAGAATCTAATATACATGAAAGATATTATATCTATGTTTTTGACATGAAATCCAATATTGGTTAAACTGAAAACAAAAATCAATAAACTTATATCATGAAACTTTAAACTTGTGTGTGTATTGTGAACTTGAGCATATCAATACTATCTAATCTTTACACAAGATCTAAAATAAACTAAACTAAACAAACCGAAGTCTTCTTGTAGAACTCCGTCTCCAAGTAGACTCGATCCAAAATCGATCCAACGAGCTTGACTCCAATCGAGTGCTAGATGCAATCTTGACGTGCGAGCTCTTGAATCAACATGTGAAAGCTCCAAAAACACTTTTGTTGAAGCTAATCACTTATTAATATCTTGGTTAAATATCTGAAACTAAATATCACAAGATTATTAGTAAAGTATAACTACATGAGTTAATCATCATCAAAACTAGAGTGAAGGGCCTCTGGGCTAACAGTTCTAGTATTAGGAAAGCTTTTCCTGTTATATGTTTAAGCGATGGATCATTCCTTGAGAGCTTTACTAGCTCAAAACAATGACCAAAACCACGAGTAAACAATCTATTATTTAAGTAGAACAATGATTGGGGCAGAGCAACGTTACAACCCAATCGAGAAGAATGCTTAGCGTTGGTCTGCACTGTCCAGGAGATGCGACACTACCTCACGGGGTAACGAATTCAAGTCATCTCCAGAGTTAATCATTTACGATTGCTGATGACAAGCCTATCTTAATTGAACAACAGGCTAGCAAAATGGGCTATATTGCTCTCACAATATTAGATGCAATTCATGCCACAAAAGGCGATCAAAGATCAAGCTGTGTCGGGTTTCCTGGCCGATCATTCAGTTCCAGGAACTTCAAAACTTTATGACGATCACTCAGACGAGGTAGCAGAAGTTAACTTCGTCAACACCTCCTTAAAAGAACAAGTGTGGCAACTATTCTTCGACGGAGCATCAAGAATGAATCCTAAGGGAAATATCATTGTAGGTGTGAGGATAGTACTTATCTCCCCACATAACTATGTGATCCCTCGTGCATTCTCACTAATTAAACCATGTTCTAATAATGTCTCAGAATACAACGCTCTCTTGATTGGGATGCAACTTACTAAAAAGATTGGAGTCAAAAATCTCAAGGCATACAGTGATTCAAAGCTCATCGTTAACCAGGTTCGCGAGGAGTACAAAGTTTGACATGAAGACTTGGTGTCCTATCACAACGCGACCATTATCATGGTAGAGAAGTTTGAAAACTTCTACATTGAACTTGTATAGTGTCAGCAAAATGCACATGCAGACGCACTGGTGTCCCTCACTACTTCATTGGCCCTTCCAGCCAGAGCCACAGAGAAAGTACTCGTCTATAGTTGCGACTTGTACAGCTGCAAATTCGCCCTTGAACACAGTAAAACTCCAAGAGGAGACCTTCAAGTTATGGTTCTTGAGGCATCAACAAGTCTCGAATGCAGGGATTGGCAATTCCCTTACATCGACTTCATCTTATATGGCATACTGCCTGACGATCCCAAGGAGGCAGCTGCCATCAAAAGAAAAGCTCCTCAATTCTATTACAGTGCAATCATGCAAACATTGTATCGTCGATCGTATGATGAAATCCTACTCCGATGCTTTTCGCACAAGGAGGCACAAGAAGCACTTAAAAAAGCTCATGATGGTATGTGCGGAGCTCACCAACTCGGACCCAGGTTAGGAGATCGGCTTAGAAGATTTGGCTATTATTGGCCGAAGATGGTCCCTGACGTCATCGCCTATGCTAAGCGATGTCATGCATGTCAGATCCAGAGTGACTTTATCCATCAAGCATCGGGATGTCTTCATCCAACATCTTCTTCATGGCAATTTGAGATGTGAGGAATGGATGTGATTGGACCCATCAGCCCTCTAATGTCCAAAGGACATCACTTCATCTTGGCCATAACAGATTACTTCTCTAAATGGGTGAAAGCTGTCCCCCTGAAAGAAGTTAAGACACCGAACGTGATCAAGTTTATCAACATCACGTGCTCTACCGCTTCGGTATGCCCCGACGAATCGTCCACGATAACGGACCCCAATTTGTCAACCAAGCATTCCAACGATTCTATAACAAATTCAGAATCCTAAGTGTGTCATCAGCGGCATACTATCCTACCGCTAATGGCCTTATGGAAGCCTTCAACAAGACTATTGGGAAGATTTTCAAGAAATTTTCTCAAAAAGTCAACGTGACTGGGACGACAAATTAGGCGAATGCTTATGGGCTTACTGCATAATGGTGAGAATCCCGACAAAAGCCGCACCATTTTTCTTGATTATGGATGTGAAGCTGTATCCCACTAGAGATTCAGATCTCATCTCTGCGAGTTGCCTTGACAACTAGGCTGACAGACGAGGAGAAGCATCGATTGTACCTCCAGGAGTTAGAAGTTTTAGATGACAAGACAAACGTCTACAAGCCCAAAGACAAATTGAGCACTATCAAGCTCGAATTTTCAGAGCCTTCAACAAGAAAGTCAGAGAGCAGATTTTCAAGAAAGGCGACCTTGTCTTAGCTGTAAGAAGACCAATGGTTATGACACATAAGACAAAAGAAAAGTTTCTACCCAAATGGGAGGACCATTTGTACTAGAGTCAGTCTACTCAAATGGAGCATACCGCCTCATAACTCCAGACAGCGATACACTCATGATGCTGATCAATGACAGATTCTTGAAGAAGTACTATCCTTAACAGAGCTTTTCTAATGATCAAGTTAATACTATACCTCTGATCAAAGCTTCCAGATCTAAGATGTCTGAAAAAGCACCAAAGAAGAGCTTCTTCCTTCGACGGATTACATCACGGTCGATTGACGATGAGCTGACCGAATATTATTGACTTCATGATGCATGATGTCAATATCGAAGACACCAAGTGCGAAACTTCAATTTTTAGCCTCGTCACTCTCATGATCAGGTTAACATTACACCTCTGATGAAAGCTTCCAGAACCAAGATGTTTGAAAAAGTGCTAAAGAAGAGCTTCTTCCTTCAATGGATCACGTCACGGTCAATCAATGCTAAGCCGACCAAACATTGTTGTCATGACAATGCATGATGTCAATATCGAAGAGACAAAGTGTGAAACTTCAGTTTTAATTTTGTCACTCTTCTCTAGCACATCTACATTACATCCGACGCCTCGACGGCTAAAGGATAGAGGAAGTAGTTGGCATTTAAGTCTAACGAAAAATCCTCAACAACTCATCATGCTAAGGGAAATAACATGACTAGCCCAACTTAAACGGTAGTTGATAAAGGCATACCAAATCCGTTAACAGCTGAGGATTTGCTAAAAATCTTGAGGGACCTGCTCCCACTTTTCCCTCCATAATCCTTTACCAATTCCCATTCCATCTCAAAGAAGTTGTAATTGTTTCCCCAGTGAAATAATTTCAAATCAAACATGTCAAGTTAATATTATACCTCTGACATACCCCGTTGTTAAGTTAACATTATACCTTTAACAGTGACTTCCTTCAGTATCCCCAGCGGATAAAATTTCAGCTTGTTAATTCTTTTCAATAGAATTGCAAGTCAATTGCTTAAATCGCTAACTTTCTCGGTCAAGTTAATATCACACCTCTGACCAAATTGCTCATATCGCAATATAAATCCCTGTTAAGTTATGACAACTGTTCTCTCGATTTTCCACCGAAAATGAGACATTTGATACTAAGTTAATATCACACCGCTAGCATCCATTTCATTGTTAAGTTCAATACTAAACCTATGACAATGATCCTCCCTCGAGCTTTCTTATCAAAGCCGAGATGACAAATGCTAAGTTAATATCACACCTCTGGCATTTAACTCTTTGTTAAGTTAATATCACAACTCTGACAATTCAATTTGCTTCCAATTGCAAATCCTAACCCGTCACTTTAACATTACATTTCTGACAGTAAAATTTTTCATAAATCTCCAGTAGAGTTAACTCCACTTGTTGTTCTCATCAATAGAATAGCTAGTCTACAAAATTTGTTCAAAATCACGAATTCAACTTCTGTCAAGTTAACATTATACCTTTGACAGTAACTATTTTTTTTTCAAACTTTGAGTTGCAATGTTAATTGTCACCTCTGACAAATCAAAGAAAATCGCTTTCATTTGTCTGATTTTCAAAATACAAGAGGAAATTCAAGACAAAAGCGGACAAAATTATCACTTCTATTTATGTTAAAATTAAAAGTGCTACAAATACTCTCTTATTCAATAAGATAGAGTATTATAAAAAGGGATACATAAAGTCACTCTTGCCCAAAAAGAGATTGTATTTGTTCCCTGAGGTGGTGAATATCCCTTTGGCGTGCCACCTCAACCTCAGCTAGGGTTCAGGCCCTCGACTTCTCATTGGATAAAAGCTCTTTCGCAACTAGGTGTGACCGAAGAGTCTCCAGTTCAGAAGACTGGTCATCGAGCTCTTTTTGCACTCGACGCCTGGTGGTCTCAAGTTCCTCCATCCTCTTATTCTCATTGGCAAGTTTTAACTCGTGATCTTGAATGAAGGCCCGTACCTTAGCAATCGCTATGCGAGCACTTGCAATGACATCCTCCATAGCTTTGGAAGCAACTTCAGATTGATGGAGGTCATTAGTTAAGCCCTGATAGCTGACCTTGGAAGTACTAATATAATAGGCACATTCAGCTATCCGTGCTTCAATATCTTTTCGTTCCTGCTCCTACCTGAAGAAGGGATCTTTTGAAGGAAAGTGTCATCCATCAGGGTGCGACAATAAGAATGCCAGAGGAAGAAGTGATGCTTTTCGACTTTGGGATCACTTGACAGTGATAATCTGCAGAGAAGATTGTGATAAAACATTAACACTTTGGGTTCTTCCTTCTAAGAACTCTAAACGTCCTTCAAGATACACGCCTGAGGAGGAGGATAGTCAAAATGAATGACTATTAAGAGACTCTTAGATTATTTATAGGCTCTCCAATAGCCTTAATTAACAGCGTAAAACTCAAAGTCATTCTTAAAAGCCCTTTAATAGCCTTAATTCACGGTGCGAATCTCAAATCCAGTCTGAGAAAGACATGTGGACATTCACGCCCGATAATTCTCAACGACCTTTGGGTCCCCAAGCCAGACACACGACCCAAGTGGCACCTGCGTTCGTACCTCGAAGCATTTAACGTGATCTTCGCGTTTCAAGAGCCACGTCTCTATGGCAATCAAGAGCCGTGTCTCCACAGCAATCAAGAGCCACGTCTCAATAATTGAGAGTCACGTCTCTACAATAATTGAAAGTCTTGTCTCAACTCCACTGAAGTTCACGTCTCCGCTTGATCAGTATGACAACCGCTGCGTTCTCTCACATGCAAGGAGTATGTCTCTGCTTCTACAATCAGTTCAACAATGCATTGGCAAGAGCAATCGATAACTCCACCGGTTCAACAGTATACTGACGAACAAATCAGAGCTCATAATAAGTGCTAGACTGAGTTTCTAAAATACTTATGACGATTTTTCTTGGAGGCTTCAAGCAGTTCAACAGTACACTCACGAAAACCACAATCCAGACAGGATCAAGCTCAGGGCATTTCAAGAGATTATCAGTCTAATCATGGGCAGCCCAAAATCAACTGAAGTCCAAAGTATTTCAAAATCTATCCCAGTTAACTGAGGAGTGTCAAAAACTTTAGAAGGGGCTCTGTAGGCTATCCAAAAAATCACCAAGGATAAGTCATCAGACACGAACCTCACTTCAACGCGAAGGTCGTGTTTCAAACTGAAAGCAGACCTTGCAACCAGAGAAGCATGAAGCCTTTAGATGCCGACATGAGTAAACTCACATTCAACGCGAGTCTGAGTAACTCCGCGTCCCATCCAACGCGAGTCTGAGTAACTCCACGTTCCGTGTCAAGCGCAGGTCTGAGCAACTTGGCGCTCCATTTCAGACATGAGTCTGCGAAACCTCGCATCTCACTTCAAACGCGAGTCTGAGTAAGTCCACGTTCTGAGACTCCCGCGTCTACAACAAGCAACGCGAGGTCCGCGTCCAGCACGAGACCTGTGTTTCTGTTGTAACAGACCCCCATTACTAGGTCAATTAACTCTCTACGTAATGGGAGAGTTAATCCCCATTATTGAAGAATATTAGGGGATGATAGTACCTCTATGACTCTCTATAAATAACCTGGGTAGCTATGAAGAGGGAGAGGCTTCTTTTTTTGGGGATCAAGAGGGAGGAATTTTGGAGAAAAGGAGAAAAAGAGTAATTAGTAGACTCTAAACACTTCACATGTTTAAAATGGAGTTTCTCTTTGATTAGTCTTTAGAGCATCCTGAAGAGAAGCTAGACAGTCAGCCAGTCAATAGAGAACAAGATCACTCTCCACCGCCACTCAAAAAACCCATCTTTAAATAAAGGGGAGAACCGAGTCTTCTTCCCTCTTTTTTAATCGGAATCGTTCCGATGTAACCTTTCAGCCACTCAAAGAAATCTTACATTGACCAAGGCATTTTTCTGACCGAATAACTCCATCTGAGTATAGTTATGCTATGAGCGAGGCTTCATCATGGGTGAATGCAGAGCAGTGTACCCGCCACCATATACGTGTGTTAGCTTTGTCATGAGCAGTAATCACGCCGAACGTGATGGCATCTAGTGCTGTATGTTAACGTCGCTCTAGTTTTGCTTAGTTTTGCTTGAATGTTCGCTTGCTTGCTTGCCCACTTTCCTGCTTGATAATGTGATTATTATTCTTATCTTAATGGTTATAAAGCATTTGAAACCATTACTTATACTGTTTTTCAAAACAATTATTTTCTTATAATCATACCGATCCCCTATATCGGTACCATTTTTCTGTATTTGTATCAATTCTCTGTATTGGTACCATTTTTTTGTATTGTGATACGCGATAGTTGATATCTACTGTGTTGATCACCTGACACCTTTCATGCTATTACTTGACACTTGACACCTGACACCTGCTTATTATCACTTGACACCTGCATGCTTTCACTTGATACCTGCTTGTTGCCTCTTGACACTTACATGATATTACTTGTCACCTGCCCTGCTCAGTACTTGACTTGTGATTATTATATTATGGGAATCCTATAACTGCTATCTTGTATTATATACAGTGATCCTATACTCTAGTACTCATGTACTACTGTCATGCTCCTGCTATTCCCGTAAAATGATAATTGCACAATAAACTATAAAAAGGATAACTTACATCGGGTATGGGGGCAAACTGATGAACTTCAAGTGGTGAATATGTTTACAATAGTATTAGTTATGTTATGCAACTAAAACTTCCGGTTCTATCTGAGAGCCTCCAGGTGTTCCGAGGGGAGCGTTGGCTCCCTACCTCCTATAATATTCCTAAATGGGCATACAATAAGACCCTCTTCCTGTACGCCTTGCGACCGATTTCATACACCAGCAATGTAATACCCTCTACTGTGGTCCCGAGCATGCATATGACCCACTGTAAAGATAACCCATTGGTTTCATTATCAGTTTTCAATAACAATCTTGACTTACTCATACATGGATGTATGTAGGATGGAACGTACGCCTGTACACATACTTAAATATATGGGTCAGACGAGTAATAATAGTAAGATGCTAAATAATAATTCATCATGCTATTTTGCAATTCGGGTCGTATACACTTGGATTACGGTGACATGAGACATAAGGTATATAGATGAAGGTTTCCTTCTTTGGATTATTTTTCGATGTATAGCTTGTTCGACTGGTTTTGCTTGTATTGAGTATTATCAATTTTATCAATCTTTATCAGTTTTATGATGTTTTCTTAGTTCAACAGACAATTCAGGTTATATGAAGCCAAGATACGGTGACATGTGATTCAAGGGTGTGTGTGTGTATGAGGATTTTCTTGTTTGGATTATTTTTTCGATGTAGTAATCTCACAGATCGGTAATTTGAGCTTGTATTACTGGTTTTAGAACTTATACTTTACTTACTGCCTACTGCTGTATGCCTGTGCTCACGACACGATTTTAAATGCATGCTTATGAAACAGATTTATCGATACACGCGTGCCTGTCCATGTATGCCACTTGGCACTCATCTTACCACTTGTTGGAAAGTTTCTGACTCCCCTGAATCTGCTTGTTCAGATCTTGGAGCTTGGACTGTGATAGACTTCCTGTTGATCAGAGTTGCGCAGCCGTAGTGTCGTGGATTAGTGGTAGACCAGTCTGAGGCCCTATCCTTCAGACCCCTTGCTCATCTCTCGAGTTTTTCTTTGTAACTCGTGAACGCTTTTTGTAGTGTTCATAATTGTATATCTCTTTGTATTCTCACATTTGAGCCTATCGGTGATGTAGTATTCTTGTAATATTGTGTCACATCCTGTGGTAACTTTGTAATTATTGTTGAAATGTATAATGCACTACATACTTTCGTACTCTGATTCTTTCATGTACTGATGCTTAGCATATATATGTAAGAGTATTTCTGATCTGTGTATATACGTCACAGTAATATCTCCGTACCTACGGGATCAGGGCGTTACAGGATGGTATCAGAGCCTAGACTCTCATATCCTCAGTACAACTAGTTGGCAAATTTATGATAAAGAAATTTGCAACTTGAATGCATTAGTCCTGGTTATACAATCCAACTATAAGTATAGAGATGTCTATTTTGATTGTCCTTCCTTTGGTTCCTGAATCCCTTCCATTATTTCTCTATCCCGATTTTTGTTGCCTTTATACCAACTTTAGATATTGGTAGACTAGTAGGTAGTGATAGGAAAGATGTGGTTCTCTCTCACGCTATTCTGGCATTCTTCAAATTCTAATGCATCATATTGTCTTATATCAGATAGTTTTTTGACTTCACATTCTATTCTTATATGTATAGACACATCATAGAGATCAGTGCAGAACGTAGGGTAGTCATCACGTATATAATTAGACAGACTGTCTCACTACACGAGTGTCGGTATGAAATGATTTTTCAGATTTAGAACTTTTGTCAGGCAGAGCTATGGTATTTTCTATATTATTCAGTAACAATCATGATCTCTTCTATCGACTTCACTGAGCTCAACTACAACGTCCAGCAGTCTTTATGGATTTGATGAGTCACGAACCCCGTTAGTCTCACTAAGCGAGAAGCATGTCCTAGCCATGCAAGCTTAACCAGGCGTGGCATTGTTGTACCCTGTTGCTTGACATTTAGCGATGTATTACCCGCTAGCTTTGCCGCGTGAGCTCCACCAAGTGCGAGCCTCGCAGAGCTTTAGCTCCACCGTACCCTAGTGCTTAGCGCCTGACGCTGTGTTACACAATCACCCCACCTGGGCCTAACTTCGCTTTGGCTAGTTCCGTCAGTTTTAGCACTCTAGCCTTAATTCTCGGATTTTTCCCGCCTGACGTATTTTCAAGGATTAACGAATTGGGTTTTCTCGCTGTATCTGAACAAATTGGTCATAATCTTTATTGACGATCTACTAGGCCAACCTTGCAGGGCTTGAGTGCTCTCTAATGTATTTAATTTACAGTCGGATTATCATTCAGAAAATAGTATTCCAGACTTTTTACGGTTATTTTAAATTCACAGTTATACCTTTCAGAATAATCAGCATCCAACATTCAAAATTTGTTATTATTATCAATTTTTCTTTACTTATTTGCGATCAGTTTATCGAGTTTTCTTTATCTACGATATTATTGTTTACTTCCAGAGTGACAGAGAATATGCAGAACATTAGTAATCTTATTACAGACTTTTTGTTGGGAACAACATCAAGTCCAGCTGAGAAGTATGAGTTCTGAATAAGTAGCATCGTATTCTTGGGTCTCATCCTTTTGAAAAAAGTAATCTCCGCCAATTTTAGCGAAAATCGGGCAGTTAAAGTTTGGCTAGTTTTGAAAACCGATCATCTCATATTAGTTAGAGTAGGCCACTCTACAGAGGTTCTGACACATAATTATATGAGAGAGATAGTTCTGCTACATGGTATTCCAATTATTATTGTATTCCAATTATTATTGTATCGGATAGAGACACGAGATTTATGATCACAGTTTCGTTAAAAGTATTTAGAGAAGTCTAGGGGCTCTTCTTATATTCAACTTATCTTGTTACTTTCAGACAGATTGGGCAGTCCAAGACCATTCAGATTCTTGATTATCTTCATCTAGCGAGAATTCTCTTATTAACAGTTATCATATCTATATTAATATGGTACCATCCGAAGTTATATGGCAGGAAGTGCAGAAGACGTCTAGGCCCCAAGTTTGTCATTCAATTGGTTATGAGAGTTACTCTTAGTTATTCATATCTTAATTGGTATAATCCTTATCCCTACCTTTCCTGTATTCATTTTCCCCTTATCAAAATTTTGGGGACGAAATTTTTGTATAGTGGATAGAATGCAACACTCCGTTCCCAGAATATGCACTTAGATACGTGTTCTGATTTTTCAATCATATTCTTTCAATTTCCTTCATATTTATTTTTGTTTATAATTATTTATATCATCGTTTGGTATTGGATCCGGATTCCTAGATTCAAAATCAACCTGAGTCCGAACCGAGGAACCGATTCCAGTATACTGATCAATTTGATATTTTTGATAGTGAAATTTAATAAATTTTAGTTTCAAACATTATTTTTCAATATTTTAGATTTTCATGATTTTCTGAAAATTTTCCGAATTATTCTGCAAAATCTTCAAAATTGGAGTCGACCGGTGTCGCTGGTCGATTTCAGGATTTTTAATTTACAAATGGAGTTAAATTTATAAAATCTACTTTCACATTATTTCTTAGGATCATATTATCTGCTTTAGTACATTTTTAGAAATTTTTCTGAATTTATCAAAACTTGACCGGATTTGGTGCTGCCGGTATCACTAGTTGATTCCATAATTTTTAATTTGAAAATGGAATTGAATTTCTGAAAACTAATTTTATATTGTTCCTTAAAGCAATGTTTTCTACCTCTGGGTATTTTTAGAGTTTTTTTTCTAAATTTCTCAAATTTTGTCAAATTATATTAATTTAATATCTTAATTTGGGTTTTCGCACATCCCCACCCACAAAATTTCTCCCTTATAAATGTATCTTTCTCTCTCCTTCTCATTCTTTCTTTCTCTTTCTCTCTCCTATTTTGCCTCTCTCTTTCTCTCTCCCTCTCTTTCTTCTCCCCTTCTCCTACCCGGCTGACCGCCGCCTTGGGCCATCGCCGTCGCGCCGCCCACCTTGCCGGCGACTTCCCCGGCCTCCCAGTGCCTCTATCTCCCCAATGGCCGATCCCCCCTCTATCCTATCTTTTTTCCCCTCCTCTTCCTTTCTTTCTTCTTCCTCTCTCCCCCAGATCCGCCGCCGTCGCTGCCCAGATCAGCCGTCGTCGACCTCCGGCGACCTTCAACAACGATCATCGACCACGCCGACTTCCTCTCCCCTATCTTCTTCTTATTATCCTTTTATTTTTTCTCTTTTCTTTCTCCTTCCTCTCCTTCTCCCTGGTTCTGGCCGCGATAGCCAGAGCCGCCGCCGACCACCTGGCCAGCCGCCGGCCGGCTAGTCTTCTCTATCTCCGCTTGGATCTCTCTCTTGAAATCACCTAGAGGGGGGGTGAATAGGTGAAAGTGCTAATCTAGAAACTAAATGCGGAAGCTAAAAACTATTTTACAACACACTTAATACAATCAACAAGTGTAGCCGAATTCTCCGTGAAGGGCTCTGGACTAACTCCTCTTGATTCCCCTAGATAAGGGTTGAGGTGCTATGTGAAGCTCTTGTGGTTAAGTATAAGTGAGGCACACACACAAGCAAGCCAAGCATATAAGTATGATCAATATGAAATAATGCAAGGCACAAATGCAAGCAATAAGATATGAATGAATGAATGATGCTTTGCACAATTAAAAGAGAGAGAGGGTTTAGAGGCAATGGATCAAACGCAAACACAATGATATGTTCCGAGGTTCGAGCCCATAGCTCTACGTTCCCGCCTTCACTGAGAAGGATTTCTAATCCACTAAAGGAGTACCGAACTCCTCTCTCAACCTTACAATGCCACCGAGGCAATACAACCACAAATCCACCTCTACCGAAGAGGGATAAGGCCCGTAGCCAACAACCAAACTCCACCTCACAATAGAGGGAGCAAACACAAACCTCAACCTCTACCAAAGAGGGAGCAACCCAACAATGAAAGGGTTTACAACTAGTGATCACAAAAGATCACAAACTCAATCTCTTTTCCCACAAACAAATGATCCTAATAGAATAGGATAGAAGATAGCTCAAGTATGGAAAAACTAGAGTTTGGAAAACAATAATTCAAAGAAAAAAATACTTGGGAAAACTCTTGGTAAAAGATAGAAATGAAGAACAAAGCAAATCTCCCAATTTTCTATTTCTTTGATTTTTCCAAAAACTCTAAAACAAATAAGATGAATCCTTTTTGACACAAAAACTCTTTTGAAAACTTGTTTAAAACACTTGAGAAGGTCTGAAAATTTTTCTCTAAAAAACTTAGCCAAAATCCCAAAGAAATGGGGTTTATATAGGCCAAACAGAAAACTAGCCGTTAGGCTGATCTGTCAGCCTGACAGGCTTGCGGTCGACCGGCCCGGTCGACCGCCAACGGTCAGAAATATGACCGTTGGAGCAAACCGGTCGACCGACCGGTCGACCGCCCAGATACAGAGAGCAGGGCTCTCTGATCCGGTCGACCGCCCGGTCGACCGCCCAGAAACAGAGAGCAAAGCTCTCTGGTCCGGTCGACCGACCGGCCCTGTGTCTGTCAAACGTGCACAAGGCTGTGCACGTCGGTCGACCGCAACGGTCGACCAGCCCTTGGTTCGGTCGACCGCACGGTCGATCGACCTGGCCTGTCAGCCATAGTCTGGGTCAGAAACTGGTCAGAAAAACAGTTAAACATATTTCTAAAAATTCTTTTAAGTCTTGTAAATGTCCCCAAAAGTAGTTTTAACATTTTGCATTTATATATAAACATGTGATATACATTTTTACTCAAATATCAAGCATATGAAACCATTTTTGTATTTTAACATTTTTACCAAAAACCAAAACTAGTATTTTGTCAAACTTGGATTTTTCAATACATGAATAGGAAAGTCAAAATAAGTTTGTTTAAAAGTTTAGCATGCATGTATAGAATGAATCTACTATACATAAACCAATAAACTTGTTTTGATCAATCTATTCATGAAAACAATATCGGTTAAACTAAAAACCGAAAAATCATAAACGTGTGTGTTGTGCACTTGAGCATATCAACTATTCTAAGCTTTACAAATGGATCTAAAACACATTAAACTAAACTAGGATACCTAAGTCTTCTTGATGATCTTCAATCTTCAAGCCGACTCGATCCCAAACGTGATCCACCGAGTGTAAAGGTATGATCTTGATGCTCGGACACTGGAATCACCATGTGAAAGCTTCCAAACTCCTTGTTGAAGCTAATCACCAACTAATATCTTCCTAAATGATCTGAAACTTAAAATCACAAGATTATTAGTAAACATAACTACATGAGTTAATCATCATCAAAACTAGAGAGGAAGGCCTCCGGGCCAACATCTCTTTTCTTTCTTTCTCTCTTCTTTCTTTCTCTCTCCTCTGTGGGCCGTCGGCGGCCATGGCCGCTGCCGGCCACCACTGGGCCGGCCACTCCTCCTTTCCCTTTCTCTCTTTCTCAGTCTCTCTGTCCTCTGCAAACTCTCTCTTCTTTCTCTCTCTAGATCTCTCTATTGTATACTTTCTCTTTCTCCTGGTGATGGTGGGTGTTCCGTGCCCATGCACATGTATTTATAGTTTGGAGATTTCACGGTGTTTTTGATATTTTAGGAGAGTATTCTCGCCTTATTTGGGTACCCAACTTCGATGGGCATTTTGTATTTATCATGTATTTGGAACTGTTGTATATGTTATGTGGACATGAGTAAATGTACTAGTTTAGTGTATTTGTATTGGTGTTAGTGTGTGCATGTATACTGGGACATGTGTATTGTACCGGTGTGATGTATCTATACCACTGTGATGTATGTGTGTAATAGTGTAGTTTAATTCATGTACTTGTATATTGATGTGTTATCTGGTCTATCATCATGTGTGGCCGACCCTCCTCCGGGATCTCACTCAGCCTTTGGGCTTCACCACTCCACGGATAGTCCAGTAATCACCATGTTTATATGTGTGCTCATGTGGTACTAACATTTTGTGCAGGTGCCCTTGTATAGCCCACTTCCTGGGCTGGCTACCCAAAAGATTTTATCCCTTGCACCCTTTGGGTTTCATGGTAGCTATAAGGAGTGCGCTTAGACCTTATGGTCTCCTTACAGCCCTTTGAGCGCACAAACCATCAGGTCTTTCGGCCCCGCCTAATAGGCAAGCCTTGTGCTCAACGGTTTACTACTAACTTCGTTCGGGTGTAGTTACGCCACGGGCGCGGCTTTATCATGGGTGATGAGGAGCGCTTTACCCGCCACCACATGCGAGCGTTAGCTTCGCCGCGTGCAATAACTACTTCGAGCGTGATAGCATTTAGTGTTGTGCGCTAGTTTTGCTCTAGCCTTACTTAGCCCCGCTTGATTGTTCGCTTGTCTGCTTGCTGACTTTATTTCTGCCTTGTTCAGCCTCCAAGCTTTACTACTCTATTGATAGCTTAGTCATTATCTGATACTGTGTTTATATGCGTGTGTTTGGTACTAACACCTCTGCAGGTACTTACTCTGCCTTCGGGCCTATTAGCCATTAGGCTCTCGCCTACTTCCTAGAAAGAGGGAGTACGTTCAGACTGTCAGGTCTCTTAGTTACGCCTGGTAGGCGAACCTAGTGCTCAGTACTTTATCGCTAACTCCGTCTGAGTGTAGTTACGTTGTGAGCGTGACTTCATCATGAGTGAATGCGGGCGATGTACCCGTAACCACATGCGTACGTTAGCTTCACCGCGAGCAGTAATCACGCCGAACGAGATGGCGTCCAGTGCTATATGTAAGCTTCGCTCCAGCTTTTCTTAGCTCCGCTTGGATATTCGCTTGCTTGCTTTCCTGCTTACCTACTTGATAATATGATTATTATTCTTTTCTTAATGGTTGTGAAGAGTTTAAAACCATTACTTATACTATTTTCTAAAACTATATTATTTTTTTACAAACTACCAATCCCCTGTATCGGTACTATTTTTTTTGTATTTACACTGATCCACTGTATCAGTTATGTTTTCCTGTATTGTGATACACGATAGTTGATATCTACTGTGTTGATCACCTGACACCTTTCATGCAATTACTTGACACCTGACACCTGACACCAGGTACCTGCTTGTTATCACCTGACACCTGCTTGTTCTCACTTGACACTTACATTAATACTTGACTTGTGATTATCATATTATGAGAATCCTTTAACTGCTATCTTATATTATATACAGTGATCCTATATCTTCAGTATTCATGTACTTTTGTTACTCTTGTAACTCCTGAGCCTGTCATGCTCCTGCTATTCTCATAAATTGATAATTACATAATAAACTATAAAAAGGACAACTTACATCGGGTAAGGGGAAAACTGATGGAGTTTAAGTGGTGAATATGTTTATAGTGGTATTAGTTATGCAAATTAGACTTCTGGTTCTTCCTGTGGCCCTCCAGGTGTTCCGAGGGGAGCGCTGCCTCCCTACCTCCTGTTATATTCTAAATTGGCATACAATACGACCCTCCTCCTGTACGCCTTGCGGCCGGTTCTATACACTAGCAACGGAACACTCTGTACCGTGGTCTCAGTCATGCACGAGACCCACTGTAACATAATCCATTAGTCTCATGATCAGTTTTCAACAACCTCGACTTGCTCATATATGGATGTATGTGGGATGAAAAATACGCCTGTACACATACTTAGATATATGGGTTGAACGAGTAATAATAATAATATGCTAAATAATAATTCATCATGTTGTTTTACAAGTTGGGTCATGGTGACATGAGACATAAGATATATAGATTAAGGTTTTCTTGTACGGTTATTCTTTCGACGTACTAGTCTAATGAAGCCGTAGACCGAGCTTGTTCGACTGGTTTTGATTATATTCAGTTTTATCGATTTTATCAGTTTTTATCGATTTTATGACGTTTTCTTAGTTCAGGAGATAATTCAGGTTATATGAAAGCAGGATACGGTGATGTGAGATATAAGGTATATATATGAGGGTTTTCTTGTTTGGATTATTTCTTTGATGTACTAATCTCACGGATCAATAATTTGGGATTGTATAATTGGTTTTGACAGTTATACTTTACTTACTGCCTCCTTACCTACTCCTGTATGCCTATGTTCTCGACATGATTTTCATTGCATGCTTATGATTCAGATTTATCGATACACGTGTGCCTGTCCCTGCATACCATTTGGCACTCATCTTACCATTCGTTGGGGAGTTTCTTACTCCCTGGGTCTGCATGTCCAGATCATGGAGCTTGGACTGTGACGGACTTTCTGTTGATCAGAGTTGCGCATCGGTAGCATCATGGATCAACGGTAAACCAGTTCGAGGCCCTATCCTTCTAACCCCTTGCTCGTCTTTTGAGTTTTCTTTTGTAACTCGTGAGTGCTTTTTTTACTATTAATAATTGTTTATCTCTTTGTATTCTCGCATTTGCGCCTATTAGTGACGTAATATTCTTGTAATATTGTGTCATATCCTATGATAACTTTATAATTGTACTCATATGTTGGAATGTATAATGCACCACGTATTTTTATACTCTAATTCTTGTCGTACTGATGCTTAGCATATATATGTGAGGGTATTCCCGGCTTGCATATATACGTTGTGATAATGTCTCCGTACTCGCAGGATTGGGGTGTTACAACCTTCCTCTCATTGCATACCACATCCTTACCCCTAAAGATCTTTTAGTTCTCTGGATTTCAAAATCGATAGCCATACTCGCTTGTTCTCTGTCCAATGAAAATGCAGATTTCGGATCCAACTTGCTTCTATAATCTAGTTCAACATGTACATAAGAGATACAGCCAAATGTACACAGATATTTCAAGTTTATCTCTTTTTTGTCCATGCTTCCTCTGGAATGCCATAATTCAGAGGTACCGAAGGTCCTCTGTTAATTAGATACACCATCATATTGACTGCATCTACTCAAAACTGGTTGGGCAATCATGCGTGTATCAGCATGCGCTTGGCATGCTCCAGAATGGTCATGTTCATGCGCTCGACCACTCCATTCTGATGAGGATTTCATGGAACCATCTTCACTCTTTTGATTTCCCGATTAGCGCAGAGCTCCTCGAATCTACAATGCAGTATTCACCTCTATTTTTTGATTTCAAGCTCGTAAGCTTCAAACCTATCTCATTTTCATCTTGGGCCAACCACTGCTTGAACACATCAAATACTTCTAATTTTTGCTTAAAGAAGTAAATCCAATCAATAATGGTCACAAAATAGAATGAGCTGCCAAGAGAAGGAACATAAACCTTTCCTCATAAATTAATATGTATCAGCCCCAACCTTTCTGCTTTCAGGGACTTCTTCACCTTTAAGAAACTGACTTTTTTTTGCTTCCCATAGACACAGTCTTCACAAAAGTTTAAATCAATAGACTTCAACCCTGACAGTTTGCCTTTAGAGAGCATAGCCTTCATCCCCTTCTCGCTGATATGCCCAAGTCGGCAATGCTACGTACCAACATTCATATTCGATGATACAACTAAAATTGAAATGTAGAGTCCGACATCATGTAGAAGGTAACTTCCTTTTTGCCACTTGTTGTGATCATGACATCCTTCGTGATCTTATACGAATCACCACCGAAGATAGTTTTCATCCCGACATCCTCAAGCTGACAAACACAGATCAGATTTCTCTTCAGCTTTGGTACATGCCTGACGTCCTTCAATTTCAGCATCGAGAGGCTGACTGTCACTTTGCCCTTTCCAGCGATGTTGCATAGTCATCATCTCCCAAATACTCCTTTTCAAAATCTTCTTTCATATAATTTTGAATAATTTCATGACGGGAAGTGGCATGAAAGGAGGCACCCGAATCAATAACCCATGATTCGCTAGAACCAGCAAAGAAAAGAATCAGGGCTCAGATTCATCACTGCTCGTGACATATGCTGAATCCTTCTCTTGCCTTTGCCATCTCCATCATTCTTTTGCTTGCAGTCCCCTTGAAAATGCCTCTTTTCACTACACTGCTAACTCCCGACACCCATTGATTTGTGTAATATCCTAGTCTAAAATACTATATTTTTATTTTTTAAAATATTTATTTTATTTTATTGGTTATTTTATTATTATTTGTTAACTTGATTTATAGTACAAAATTATTTTAAGATAGTAAATGGTATTTTGGCCTCATATTTATATTTAGCATTATTAAGTATTATTATTTTAATTACTAGCTAGTATTTTCCCATTACGATATTACTATTATTATTATTGTAGTTGCTATTACTGTTAATATTGATATTGTTATTATTCTTATTCTTATTGTATTGTTTTAGTCATTATTATTAATGGTATTATTTTCACCAAGTATTATTAGATAATATTTTTAATGTTGATAATCTTATCATTATTATACTACTATCTCTTTTTGATTATTAGTATTTATTATTATTATTGTTACTATTATACATATCTTTTCCTTTTCCTAGCCCATATCCCATTACCATGAGATCCTTACCCATTAACCCAAAACCCAATCCTAATCCTAACCCAAATCCTATCTTATCAAATCTTTTCATAAATCTTAACTAATCCTAATCTAAATCCTAATAAAATCATCCTAATCCTAACTACTAAATCAAGTAATTTAAATCTAACTGAAATTCTGATTTTTTTATCCTTAATAACCTATAAAAACCTTAAACTTCTTCTCTTTTCTACCTCCAAAGAAAAAATCATGACCCAACTCTCCCCATCTCTTTCTTTCTTTTCTTCTCAAGCGGAGCATGAACAAAAGGGATATCGAAGTGCAGAAATTGAGGAATATGCTAGGGGAGATCAAATTCAAGTAAGTAATTTATTTTCTCAAAATTTATTTAATATAAATTGTTAATTAAAAATCATGTCTATACTATGATCTTCATGAATAATTTAATACATTAAAAATCCAATCTAAAATCCAACTAAAATATATGTGAAGATATACCAACTCATAATTTTAATTTTATATATTTTTTCAGAATTTTTAGACAAAAGATTTTCCGAAAAATATTTTCTGGCCGATGCTCTCGGCCAGGCGGAGAGCAGCTCGGCCTGTGTAGTCCCAGGCCTGGCCTGGCCTGGCTGGCCCAGGCCAGGCCGGCTGGGCCAGCCAGGGTCCTTGGGCCTTGTTTTATAAAAAACAAAAAAAATAGAAAACAAGAAATTTTGAACCTGGCCTGGGTCCGGCCTGGGCTTCTAGAAAAATATATCTATGAAAAATGAAAGAAGAAAGAAAGAAAAGAGAATTTGCAAATAAAAATAATTAGCTACAAATGTCAAAAGAATAGAAAAAAATAAAAATAATATTCTACAATACTTCTGCTTTCTATGATAAAAATTTTAGACTAATACCAACATAAACTAACTAAAACCACCCACTTTAAAGCTATTTCCCTTAATGGTAAATTCAGTCCCGTTAAGTATTTTAATAGTTTAAAGCCTATTAAAAAATTCAATAAAAATTAAAAATTGGTTTAAATTATACCTACTAAATTCATTAGACCCAGAGGATTATATTCCTAACCCAAACTAATTAATCAAGATTAAAACCGCTTATAACTCCCAAGTAAAATATTCTTTTAAAAATTATAACATTTTTTATTGAAATGAACCATATAGATTTATCGGGGTTTTATGATTTCAGTGCTTTGGACTTGGGATCGACTTCAGGTGAGTGTTCTTTTCCTCTTTCAGTTAAACAAGAATTTTGTGATAAATAATTTTATATTGTTGTGTAATTATATTACTAATTTACTGAGATGATATTTGGGAGTGTTTGCTCTTTCATCATTTTCTTATTTGTTGTTATCAGTTACTTGTATCATTTCACATGACCATCTGATATATTATACCAGTATGTTTACCTATATTCCTTCATGAGACATCGTTGAGTGCTAACACTATTTATTTAGTTGATCTATGTCATTTCATGTTGTAGTATACCTTAGACCAGATTTGATCTTGTAATTGACCTAGTTGTGAGAAATCTTAGAATAAAAATTGATTGATCTTGATATTAACTTGATTCATATTTGCAGACTTATTTCAGGTATTTATCAGACATTTATTTAATGATACTTCAGATGAGAATTCATTTAGACAATAAACATGAATTAAGTAAGATGTTACCTTATGATTGATTTATCTGGATGCTTGGGTTTACATATGGACCTAGAGTTCAACTTGAGTTTACATGAATACCTTACCTTAATTTTTGATCTATCACATAATACTGATTTTGAATTATTAATTGCAAAAATTTTATTTGGATATATTCACTGATAAATTATCTGAGTAACGATGTTTATTGATATCGAGGTTTGAGTACAGAGACTTTCTAGATTTCATGTAGCTTGAGGATGTCCCACTGCTTCGTTATTATCTTAATTGGGATTGGAACTATTGGTGATGTAAGTTAAACTATAATTATATTTAGATTTGACTGGTTCATGATGGTAGTTATACCAGTTGATATCTGAGTGACATTATCAGTAGATTTGGTTATTCTTATTGATGGTAAAACAGGTGAGAGTATGGTTAGATATTGATGATTGATTAATTTAGAGATTCTTTATTAAAAGAACGAGATATTGGACTTGGATTTGTTAGTAGACTCGATTAAGTTAGAGTTGACCTTGAGTTGAGAGTAGACGTAGATTGGTTTGACCTGACCTGGTGGCATTTATATACACAATTGACTAGTTACTTGGATTTCTAGCTCTTGTGTTTGAACTTAATGAAAGTGAGAGTGTACGATGGTCTTAATTAAGATTGGATAGTGATGATTGTCAGATATAGATGAGTTTGTATTTTATATATTGGGATTTGGATATATCGATGACTTTGAGGGTCTGAGTTGATTAAATATTTTGCCCGGGTTATTCTATTCATGACAGTAGGTCATTACTTATTCTAGATATCATGATTTTCCTGAAGAACTTGATTGATTATACATGACATTTACCTGAAAACTATATCGTTCATGTTACTATAATTGCTGAAAAAATATTGTATACGGTACCAATACCCTCATGTTATACTTGTTACATGCCCTGTTATACCGGTATCATGTTCACTGACATTATGTATCCTGTTACACCGATATCCTGATTACACATGTTGCGTGGTTACTGTGACTATCATCGAGTTATTCTAGTGGTCTAAGTAACATGCATATTAAATAATCTTGATAATCCAAATAACCTGATATTAAATAATTTAAACTAGGATTGAGAAAATTGATGGAGGAGACATCGTCTGTATTTTGGGTGGTCCTAGGATATAGCTTGCGCAGCCGAAAGAGGGTTCCACTGCAGGGTTCCCGTGGGGTGATTGGCACCCCGTCATGTTCTTGTTCCTGTTATATATGTTCCTAACTACCTAGCGGTAGGGCCTGATTCAGCGTCAGGAGTTTAGACCGTGGTCCCGGTATGTACGGGACCCACATAAAGTATAGACAATGTCTCCAACCAATCAGTTTCAATAATTTAGGACCCTGATTGACATGTGTAATAGGCGTAGTATGGGATGCATCTATTACAGGTGGCAATTTGTGTTCACTGACATAATAATAATAATAATAAACTGTTCATAATGTACTGTAATTGATTGTCTTTGCCTGATACATGTATGTACGTTGGACACCCGATGTTACACCTGACCTGATTGGACATTTGACTCTAGTACTGACTGACTTTACCCGTTTGATATATAAATCAGGATAGACACCGATTGAATACCTGACTTTACACATACTCTATTGTGTGCTATCCACATTACTGTTTATGTACTTTATTCTTGCTATTTCTTATTCCCGTATATTATATATATATATATATATATATATATATATATATATATATATATATATATATATATATATATATATATATATATATATATTCTTTATTTGCTCACATGTTATATGCACATGCATTTTCCAGTTTATTTTTACACATTCACTAGGAGTTCTGACTTCCTAGATTTGCATATCCAGATCTGTGGATATTTATTGCTGATCAAGTATTTGGAGAGGAGTACATGCATCTTGAGAAGCAGGAGTCTCTCTTTTCTTGATTATAGATATTCTTTCTCTTTATTCATGTTATTTCTTGATTCTTTCTATATCGTATCCAGTTGCCATTTCTTTCCTTTATTTCATTTACTATCATTTGTGTTAGATATTTATATGTCATATTGCAGTGATATTGATTTATCATAGTAGATTTTATACTTTGTTCATGTTACTTTAGACTCAGTGTATGTGCGTGGGTATTTTTCTCGCGTACATACGTCACCGACTCACATCGCAACTCCGTCTCCACGTATTTTAGGAAGCGGGGCGTGACAGGGTTTTTTGTTAGCAGAGCCAGGTTCGACATAAAAAGAGAATCTAGATCTTACCGGTAACTTGAATCAAGTTATATTTACACTGCATTATACATATACTATTCATACGATGATATCGAGTTCATTTGGAATTGACCGTCTCCCCTTTTAATATCCATCTCTTTGATTTGTTGATATCCTTAATTTTAACTCTTTTTCTAGAGTAATCTGGGTTCCATCTTGATTCCTATCATCTTTCCAATTTTATTTCCCTGATTTTGCCTCCTGAGTTTGATCACTCCATTTTGAAGCTGGTAGCAGAGATCAGAGCGCGCAGCGAAAACGTAATGGACCCATGATGCAGTGATAAATGACATGGAAGCTTTATTTTCTCTTTTAACTAGATTCTTATCATTTCCCTACTTCATGAAATTTCGAGTACGAAATTTTTATAAGGTGGGTAGAATGTAATATCCTGGTCTAAAATACTGTACTTTTATTTTTAAAGTATTTATTTTATTTTACTAGTTATTTTATTATTATTTTTTAACTTGATTTATAGTACAAATTATTTTAAGATAGTAAATGGTATTTTGGCCTCATATTTATATTTAGCATTATTAAGTATTATTATTTTAATTACTAGCTAGTATTTTTTCTATTACTATGTTACTACTATTATTATTCTAGTTGCTATTATTGTTAATATTGATATTGTTATTATTCTTATTCTTATTGTATTGTTTTAGTCATTATTATTAATGGTAGTATTTTTATCAAGTATTGTTAGATAACATTTTTAATGTTGATAATCTTATCATTATTATTCCTACTCTCTTTTTGATTATTAGTATTTATTATTTTTATTGTTACTATTATTCATATCTTTTCCTTTTCCTAGCCCATAACCTATTACCATGAGATCCTTACCCTTTAACCCAAAACCCAATCCTCATCCTAACCCAAATCCTATCTTATCAAATCTTTTCATAAATCTTAACTAGTCCTAATCTAAATCCTAACAAAAATCATCATAATCCTAACTACTAAATCAAGCAATTTAAACCCAACTGAAAATTTGATTTTTATATCCTTAATAGCCTATAAAAACCCTAAACTTCTTCTCTTTTTCTACCTCCAAAGAAAAAACCATGACCCAACTCTCCCCATCTCCTTCTTTCTTTTCTCCTCAAGCGGAGCATGAACAAAAGGGATCTCGAAGTGCAGAAATTGAGGAACATGCTAGGGGAGATCAAATCTAAGTAAGTAATTTATTTTCTCAAATTTATTTGATATAAATTGTTTATTAAAAATCATGTCTATACTATGACCTCCATGAAGAATTTTATACATCAAAAACCTAATCTAAAATCCAATTAAAATTCATGTGAAGATATACCAACTCATAATTTTAATATATATATATATATATTTTTAGAATTTTTAAACAAAAGATTTTCCCCAAAAAAATTTTCTGGCCACTCCTCTCGGCCAGGCCGAGAGCAGCTCGGCCAGTGTAGTCCCACGCCTAGCCTGGCTGCGCCAGCCAAGGCCCTTGGGCCCTGTTTTAAAAAAATAAAAAAAAGAAAACAAAAAATTTCAGACCAGGCCTGGGCCTGGGCTGGTTCGGCTTGGGCCTTGGCTTGGGCTGAGCTTCTAGAGAAATATATCTAAAAAAAAAGAAAGAAGAAAGAGAGAAAAGAGAATTTGTAAATAAAAATAATTAGCTACAAATATCAAAAAAATAGAAAAAATATAAATAATATTCTACAATACTTCTACTTTCTATGATAAAAATTTTAGACTAATACCAACATAAACTAACTAAAACCACCCTCTTTAAAGCCATTTTTCTTAATGGTAAATTCAGACATGTTAAGTATTTTAATAGTTTAAAGCCTATTAAAAAAATTTAATAAAAATTAAAAATTGGTTTAAATTATACCTACTAAATTCATTAGACCCAGAGGATTATATTCCTAGCGCCAAACTAATTAATCAAGGTTAAAACCCCTTATAACTCCCAAGTAAAACATTCTTTTAAAGATTCTAACAATTTTTATTGAAATGAACTATGTAGATTTATTGGGGTCTTATGATTTCAGTGCTTTGGACTTGGGATCGACTTCAGGTGAGTGTTCTTTTCCTCCTTCAGTTAAATAAGAATTTTGTGATAAATGATTTTATGTTATTGTATAATTATGTTACTAAAATTTACTGAGATGATATTTGAGAGTGTTTGCTCTTTTATCATTTCCTTATTTGTTGTTATCAGTTACTTGTATCATTTCACATGACCATCTGATATATTATACCAGTATGTTTACCTATATTCCTTCATGAGACATCGTTGAGTGCTAACACTACTTATTTAGTTGATCTACGTCATTTCATGTGTAGTCATCCTACCACTATTGATTCATGATTAGTTGTAGTATACCTTAGACCAGATTTGAGCTTGTAATTGACCTAGTTGTGAGAAATCTTAGAATATAAATTGACTGATCTTAAAATTGACTTGATTCATATTTGCAGACTTATTTGACGTATTTATCAGACATTTATTTAATGATACTTCAGACGAGAATTCATTTAGACAATAAAGATGGATTAAGATGTTACCTTATGATTGATTTATCTGGATGCTTGAATTTACATATGGACCTAGAGTTCAACTTGAGCTTACATGAATACCTTACCTTGATTTTTGATCTATCACATAATATTGATTTTGGATTATTAGTTGCAAAAATTTTATTTCGATATATTCATTGAAAATTTTCTGAGTAATGATGTTTATTGATATCGAGGTTTGAGTATAGAGACTTTCTAGATTTCATGTAGCTTGAGGATGCCCCATTGCTTAGTTATTATCTTGATTGGGATTGGAACTATTGGTGATGTAACTTAAACTATAATTATATTTAGATTTGACTAGTTCATGATGGTAATTATACGAGTTGATATTTGAGTGACATTATCAGTAGATTTGATTATTCCTATTGATGGTAAAATAGGTGAGAGTGTGGTTAGATATTGATGATTGATTAATTTAGAGATTCTTTATTAAAAGAACGAGATATTGGACTTGGATTTGTTAGTAGACTCGATTAAGTTGGAATTGACCTTGAGTTGAGGAGTAGATGTAAATTGGTTTGACCTGACCTGGTGGCATTTATATACACAATTGACTAGTTACTTGAATTTCTGGATCTCTTAATGAAAGTGAGAGTGTATGATGGTCTTAATTAAGATTGGATAGTGATGATTGTCAGATATAGATGAGTATATATCTTATTTATTGGGATTTGGATATATCGATGATTTTGAGGATCTGAGTTGATTAAATATTTTGCCCGGGTTATTCTATTCATGACAGCAGGTCATTACTTATTCTAGATATCATGATTTACCTGAAGAACTTGACTGATTATACATGACATTTAACTGATAACTATATTGTCCATGTTACCATAATTGCTGAAAAAATATTGTATACAGTAACAACACTCTCATGTTATACTTGTTACATGTCCTGTTATACCGGTATCCTGTTCACTGATATTATGTATCCTGTTATATTGGCATCCTGATTACACATGTTGGCGTGGTTACCGTGACTATCATCGATTTATTCCAGTGGTCTATGTAATATGCACATTAAATAATCTTGATAATCTAAATAACCTGATATTAAACAACTTATACTGGGATTGGAAAAATTGATGGAGAAGACATCGTCTGTATTTTGGGTGGACCTAGGATATAGGTTGCGCAGCCGAAAGAGGGTTCCGCTGCAGGGTTTTCGTGGGGTGACTGGCACCCCGTCCTTATTCCTGTTATACATGTTCCTGACTACCTAGCGGGAGTGCCTGGTTCAGCGCCAAGAGTCTGGACCGTGGTCCCGGGTATGTACGGGACCCACCTAAAACAAGGACAATGTCTCCAACCAATCAGTTTTAATAACTTAGGATCCTAATTGACATGTGCAATAGGCGTAGTATGGGATGTATCTATTACAGGTGACAATTAGTATTCGCTGACATAATAATAATAATAAACTGTTCATAATATACTGTAATTGACAGTCTTTGCCTGATACATGTATGTACGTTGGACACCCGATGTTACACCTGACCTGATTGGACATCTGACTCTAGTACTGACTGACTCTACCCGCTTGATATATAGATCATGATAGACACCTGATTGAATACCTGACTTGACACATACTCTATTGTGTACTATCTACATTACTGTTTATGTACTTTATTCTTGCCATTTCTTATTCCCGTATATATATTTTTTCTTTATCTGTTCGCATGTTATATGCACATGCATTTTTCAATTTATTTTTATATATTCACTAGGAGTTCTGACTCTCTGGATTTGTATATCTAGATCTGTGGATGTTTATTACTAATCAGGTATTTGGAGAGGAGTATACGCATCTTGAGGAGCAGGAGTCTCTCTTTTCTTAATTATAGGTATTCTTTTTCTTTATTCATGTTATTTCCTGATTCTTTCTATATCGTGTCCAGTTGCCATTTCTTTCCTTTATTTCATCTGTTATCATTTGTGTTAGATATTTATATGTCATATTACAGTAATATTGATTTATCATAGTAGATTTTATAACTTGTTCAAGTTACTTTAGGCTTAGCGTATGTGCGTGGGGTATTTTTCTCGCGTACATACATCGCCGACTCTCGTCGCGACTCCGTCTCCATGTATTTTGGGAAGCGGGGCTTGACAATTTGCATTTGCTTCTCTCAAGTCTGAACTTGGATTTTTTGTTATTTTTCTTTTCTTTATTCATGGACCTTTCTCTCATTTCAACACTCAGGGCATTCCCTGATGTCTCAGCCGCACCCGATGACCTCATGCACGCCTCTTCGCTGATAAGTACACCCACTGCGTAATCAAGCATTAGGGTTCCTTTCCTACAGGAATTTCTCACCGCCATCACGAGACCATCCCAGGTCTCTGGTAGACAGGATAATATACCAGCGCCCTGATCTCGTTATCAAAATTAGTCCCAAAAGATTACAACTGGCTTGTCAGTGTGTTGAATTATTGAGATACTCAACGACGCTTCCACTGTCCACCATCTTCAGGTTAAACAACTACTTCATCAAGAAAATCTAATTTGATGACGAGGGTTTCTTGTACATCTTCGATAGGGTCTCCATCAAATCTTGAGTCATCTTCTCCCTAGAGACGTTGAACGCAACCATCGATGCTAGTGATAATCAGATCACCCCTAGGGCTTTTTGATCTAGGACCTCCCACTCGTTATTGGTCATCTCCTTCAGTTTTTGAGCCTTTCCACTAAGAGAAAAATAAAGATCTTTTTGGCATAGATAATCTTTGATCTACATCTTCCAGAATCTAAAGTTCGCACCATTGAACCTTTCAACTCTAATCTGTTCTTCTTCTGCCATCACAGATCGTAGCTTTGATTCCAGTTGTTAGCGAAACGACTTGGGAAAGAAGAAAGAACAAAAATCAAACACACAATCAACGACACCAGAATTTTATATGGAACCCAAATCGGGCAAACCATAGAGCCACATGCAAATCCATCATATTACCAAAGAGATTACAGGAGAAGAAGAGAGAACCTCATAGGCGCTTTGTATTTACAATGTCATACACACCTTTCTGCTCTATATAACCCTAATGACGGTTCATCTCTTTTTATAGAGAAAATTAGGATTACAAGTTATGAAATCACCAAACTTGCTCTTGACACGTTCCTCAAATTTCACGGGCAATGAATCTTCCAAACTACACTGCTTCACCGCCATGCATCTTCGAGATGCCTCTCCAAAACGGAGTTCTCGAGACCAAATTGTCACTCTGAGATGCTACTTTGCACTGTCGCTACGGAGTGCTCCTCTAGAGTGTTACCAAGCTGCTACTCTGGAGAAATCTGACTTGCCCTCAACCTGAAACTCCGAACTCGCCCACCTTCTCTATCAGAGTGCTTCACACTTTACTCCAGGATTTGCAAGTGGACTCCTCAAAGAAATTTTTCTTCGGGGGCTCCGCACCCAGCGCCCCCGGGAAGGGGCTCCTCGCCCCTTCCAACCCTTATGGCAACCTGACCGCAAAGGTCGACTTGCATAAAGACTCTGCGTAGGGTGACAATCCGTCAAGGCAATAATTAGGCTCCACAACTTAACATAAATAACAATAAATAAACTTCTAATATTACTTAAAACATATTTTTCATATTAGCCATAGTCAAATACTTTTTTGTCATTTTTATACGTTGGAATAAGAGGGTAGGGTAGACGTTCTTTTCTTCATCGTATTTAGTTTTATGGCTAACTCAAGGGTACTTTTTTTTGGGGGGGGGGGACTCTTAAGATTGATGGCATTAAGAATGATTTTATTTCTGTGTTTTCATATTTCAAGATGCGCATTAGGTAACCATACGTGAGTTTGATTGTCCGTATCTTGTTTAAGAGTTTATATATATGAAGATATATAAATGATTTATATGCTAAAACCAAAGCTTTTATTCAACCTAGTTTATACTTCTAATATTCAATTGCCTAATACCTCAAAAAAATGTTATAGAAAATAGAAAATAAATCTTTGTTTTGCTTATTACAAAATTTTGTCCCTATTTATAATCAAAATTCTTCTAGAAACTAATAAATACGAGATACTATAACACGCATTTGTCGCAATCCATCAAAACTAGGCACCGACATTTAACCCAAAGTTTTATGTATTATTATTTCCTAAAAATACCATGCACCGATTTCTATTGGATATTTTCAAACAAGAAAATAAAATGAAATTAAGTATTAGTTTTACCTTTTTAGTTTATTTCTATTTACTCATTGATCAAGTCAACCAACTAGCTGTTGCTCTTATAGCTACTAATGGCTCATGGTGGAGAACAGCTATTGCCACCCATCAAAGTGATGAAGACATCCGCCAGATTAAGACACCGACAAGTTTGATAAAGGCACCCCCAAATTTCAAAAAAATATCAAAATTACCCTTATTTCTCCTTCCCTCTCATTCCTCTCCCCTTCTCCCCCAACGTCCCCCGTCGATGGCCCCTCCCATGTTTGCTGCCACGCCGACAGCCCCGCACACGTGCACCGCCCACGTCTACTACTACGCCGCCGACCCCCGCCTACGTCCATTACCAATCCCTTCCTCTCCTCTTCCCCTCCCACCTACCTCCTTGCCTCCCCGCCCGCCCGCCCCACCTTCCCACCCACCCGCCATGACCCGCCTCCTCCGATCTCCCCCCCAATCTCTGTTGAGTCAACTCAGGCCGATCAAAAAGTGACCTGTTTAGATGGGCATGGCTGAAAAGATATTAATCTGTTCGGCTGTCCAGCGGGCGAACAAATATAGATCTATTCAGCGGCTGAAAATATATAGATCTGTTCGGCCAGAGTTGGCTGAACATATCAATATATGTTCAGCCAGAGTTTGGCTGAGCAAAGATCGGGGGAGAGGAGGAAGGGCGGGGGAGATTGGGGGGAGGGGCAAAGTGGGGAGGGGACAGAGGAGGGTGGAGGAGGGGGAAGCTGGGGGGTCGCCGAGGGGAGGGGGAGGGAAGGAGGGCAGCAGGCAGGGGAGAGGAGAGGTCGGGGGAGGGGAAGGTCGGGTTGTGGGAGGTGGAGATGGGTGAGGAGGAGGGGGAGAGGAAAGAGGGCATCTTGAACATTTTGACAAGGATAAATGTGTCTATTTTTTTTGAATGAACAATGGTTTTTTTGGGTATCTTCATCATTTTGATAGGTGGCTATATCCGTTCCCTTCACGGTGTCTATGGTTTATGGCTAGTTGTAGTATTTTTAATGCGATGATTGTGATATGCCTATTTGATACTAGAAAAGGTTTTGTGTCTGTTTGTGTGGGTCTGGAGGGGATAGGGGGCTGGGTGGGTGGGCCTATCAATGGGTCAGTTCTAGACCCATACTCGACCCGAATCAGACCCGGTTAGACAAGTCTGGTTAGAAATTTTATATCCATGCACCTGAATAGGACCCAGACTAGATTACCGAATTAATAAATGGGCCGAATCTGGTTTTAGTTGAACATACCCAACTAAGACTCGTACCAATTTAATTAGTAATAATATATTTATATGCCTTGTTTGGAATGTTGTAGACTCTTAGTACTTTTATTTGTTGTTTGAATTTTGCTTGAATTTTTTATGTTTATGTTGTTGTTATGATAATCAGGTTAGGTCTGGTAATCCGGCTTGTACCCGTGAATAAATGGGATGGGTAAGTGAAGAATGACTTTGGAACCGTCTGGTACCTATAATGTTAAATGAGTCTGGCCTGATAAGTCCCATACCGCCCTGAACCCGACCCCTTGACAGGCCTAAGGGGTTGTGGTTGTAGGGAGAGAGAATCATCCATGCTTCTCCTTCATTTTTTTTCTTTTACAATCTGAGATAATTTCTTTTGATGTTCGGACACCAAAGGTTAGTAACAGAAAAGCGTCAGTATTGGTATATTTTATTTAGGTTATGACAATGTTCCTCCCCCAAGGTTTATAATATCTTTGCTAAAATTTACTTTTTTTTCAGATATTTTAAATTTGAAATAAAAATTCTGACAATTTCTTAGCATCAAATTGATTTTTTAAATAAATGTGTCAAACAAATAATTATCATATTCTTCCAACATATCAAATAATGTCTATTTGGTCGAAAAAGTGGTTGATGTAAAGTCTCTTTAAGTAGCTGAAAGTTACAACGAAACGATTCCGATTAGAAAAGAGAGGAGAAGAACTGGTTCTCCCTTTTGTTTAAGGCTAGGCTCTTTGTGTGGTGATGGAGAATGATTCTTATTCTCCGTTGACCGACCGATTGTCAAGCATCTTTTTAGGATGCTCTCAAAGATTAATCAGAAAGGAGCTCTATTTTTAACACACTAAGTGTTTTGAGTCCACAGATTTGTCCTTTTCTTTCTCTCTGAACCTCTGTGGTTGAAAAGTAAGAAGCTTTTTAGCTTGAGAATTCTCAACTCTCAATCTCAGAAAAAGCCTCCTCTTTCTTATAGCTCCTCAGGCTATTTATAGAGAGGTATAGGGGTACAATTGTCCCCTAAAATCCCTCTATAATGGTGATTAACTCTCACATTACGTGAGAAGTTAATTGATCCAGTAATGGGGTCAGTTACAACAGAAACACAGGTCTCGTGCTGAACACGGACCTCACGTTTGTATAGACATTGGGCTTAAACCTGCGTCTCAGTCAGAACGCGGAGTTACTCAGACCCGCATATGAAGTGTAGCGCAGAGTTGCTCAGACCTGCGTTTGACGCGGAGTTACTCAGACTCGCGTTTGAGTCGAGACGCGAGGTTCTTCAGACCCGCGTTAGACGCAAAGTTACTCAGACTCGCGTTAAACGCGGGTTTACTCTGGCCCGCGTCTGAAGTCTCAGTCTTCTTTGGACGCGATATCTGCGTTTTAGTCTGAAATGTGACTTTTGCGTTGAAGTGAGGTTTGTGTTTGATGGCTTGTCCTTAGAGATTTTTGGACAGCCTACAGAACCCCATCCAAATTTTTTAAAACTCTGTGGTTGACTGGGATGGATTTCAAAATACTTTGGACTTTAGTTGATTTCAGCCTTCCCATGATTTGATTGGCAGTCTTTTGAGATACTCTCTTGATTCTGTCTGGATTGTGGTCTTCGTGAGTGTACTATTGAACTGCTTGAAGTCTCCAGGGAAGATCGTCATAAGTACTTTAGAAACTCAGTATAGAACTTGTTATGAGCTCTGATTTGTTTATTGGTGTATTATTGAACTAGTAGAGGTTTTGGTTACTTTTACCAGTGTACTGTTGAGCTGATTGCAGAATAGGGACATATTCTTTATATGTGAGAGAACACAGCCCTCATAGACGTGATTGTCATACTGATCAAGTAGAGACGCAAACTTCAATAAAGTTGAGACGCGACTCTCAGTTGTTGTAGAGACGTGGCCCTCAATTGTTGTAGAGACGCAACTCTTAATTGTTGTAGAGATGCGGCTCTCAATTGCCATAAAGACTCGGCTCTTATTTGTTATCGAGAAACGGCTCTTGAAATGCGAAGACCGCATTAGATTCTTTCAGACGCGGACGGGAGTACTGCGTTAGACGCGTGTCTGGCTCAGATCGAGCTCGAGATATGCTCCGCGTATCTCAGCCACTGAATGGCCTATAAAAAACCCAGGTCTTTCAATAGTCAATCACTTTGACTGTTCACCATCTTCGACCGGACCCACGTCTGAAGGATCTAAAAGCTCTTAAGCTTTCTTAAAACCCAAAAATTTTCAAGCTTTTCTTTTCAATTTTTTCGAAGATTTAACTGTGCATATGGCTCCAAAAGAGAAGACTATCGCTTCCTCCTCTAGCGTCACTGCTACTAAGCCTCGAATGGGTGGTGCTCCTCCTCAAGAACTCATTTCAGGTAAAAGTCTTCAAATAGCTTTCGCCATTATTATGAACATGAAGAGGCTCTGTCCTTTTAACTTCTTTTTTGAAGTTTTGAAACTTCAGTTGAAGTTGAATAGTCAACGCGGATCTCACAGGTCTACGTTTGATCTGTGAACGTGATCCTTGTGTTGATGAGCAGGACGTGGATCTGGTGGTCTCGACATTTCTTTATTTTCTCAACACGAACCTCACATCTGCAAATTGAATGCAAATCCAAGGGACTCCGCGTCTTGAGACTTCTGAACGCGGGTCTCGTTTGTGAGACTCATGTTTGAATCTCTAGACTTAGAGAAATTTCTAAGTATGGAATTTAGACGCAGGCTCCATATGAGCCTCGCGTTTTAGTCATAGGACGCGGTTATCATGTGTTGAGCCCTGCGTCTGGACTCCAATACTCGGTGTAAATTCCCTTTTTTCAGAGTATTATTTTTGTGTTTCTCTTTGTAGTGAAGTATTCCTCAAATCCTCTAGTGAAGAGGCGCCATTTTGGCCATGTGGGTGGACCAGATCCAGATGTCGTCTCTAAACTTAGCAGGACTGTGTTGGCCTTTACTGGAAAAAATCGAGAACGACGAGCCAATTAAGTCAGACTTGCTCGTACACTTTCTGAGAACTTATCACGGACTGGAGACTTGAATCAGAGGCCTATTCACTACTAAAAAAGCCGATTTTTCCCAGAGACTCCATTAATGAGGATGCGGAGGTGATGCTTGATAGCAGCTATAAATGGCTTCGTTAGCTTGGAGAGTACCGCTTCTTTCTTCTAGATATGGAAAGGATGTTTTTCTTATCGTTCATCCAGCTGTTATCTCTTCATCGATTGATGGAATGGGATTTGACAGAGGAGCAATCTTAAGTTTCTCTCGGGCAGATCTTTCAACACATGGCAGTCCCGGTGGATCATAACAAGAATATAGTCGGAATGTCATTGGGTTCTTTGGAGGTGAAGTATCTCGTAGGTGAGACTCCCCGTCAAGCATCCATGTTCATCAACCAGTTTACAGACGTGGAGGGTGATTTCCCAAAAGGCGAGTTTCGAGCGTTGGGATGGGTCCATTCCTCGGATAAGTACTCGTGTCCAAGGATGGTGAACTTCATCCTTGAAGATTTGAAGGATAAGCTATTACAGACCAGCCTCTATACCATGGTCCAGACTATTCAGTATGGCATCCCGCAGAGCAGTCATCACTTCTTTGCCATGCTTGAGCGTTATAATCCAGAGACATGTACATTCTTCACCCCAACTGAGAAAATGGGGCTCCCTCTTCATGAGATGTACGAAGTCTCTGGATTACTGATGGGGGGACATTCCATATGAAGAATATGTCCCATCGGCCGAAAAACTACACTTGACGGAGGATAGTGCTCCTTTAATGTATGCGACCTATTGAGAAGTGTTGCGTTACTTCCATATCTGTGCTGAGATTACGAGTTTGAGGTCCGGAGGGGTAAGACAGATGGCCTGGGCAGATTTCCTTTTCAAGGGTTTGGGGGACAAGGCTGATCGATTAACTTGCCTAGCTCCAAGCATAGATGCATAAATTAAGGAGAGGACCAGCGCTTCAATGCCCTCTTATATCACGAACTCAGTTGAAGATAGTTTCAGACCAGGCACAGTCTTTGAAAGTTTTCGTTATCAGGCCAATACCCCCATTTCCAACAAGGCTTTGTAGCTGGATTCTTAATGCTGTGGTTGAAGTGGTGTTTCGTGCCGACACTTCCCCATGAAGTTATAGTGGCCGATGTGGTATACCCCGCTGTCCTACTGGCATTTGGTCGGGGTATTACCCTTCTTCTAATGATGGTCTAGTATATTCAGAGCAGACTTCGGGCATTAACCAAGACATTCTGCAAAATGGAAGCTCTGGTGGATGCTAATGACAATGCACTCACTGACCAGCATGGTAATCCTGAGGTCAAAGTGCCCAATCCCAGAATTGAACTTCAGTATACCTATTTGATGGCATGGTATATCATGCATTGCCCATCTCTGTTGACGGCCGCATACACATTGGAAGACTTCGTGCCATTCCTGCAGAAGTTAGAGCGCTCGACTTGGCAACATACATATATTTTCTACATCAGGAGAGCCATTCAGAGCGACTTAAACTATCAATTGGTCTGATGCCTCCCCGACATTCAGGGTACGTAGTGTGGAGACCGATTCCTGGATGTCGCAAGGCCAGATGGATATACCCCCTGTTGACTGGTGTCTTCTGCTGGTTAATGAGTATTCGACCTAGATATCTCATTTTTCGTCAAGGTGACACCTGTACGAATGAGCCTTATCTGCCAAGCTGATTTGCTCGCCAATTTGAGTACGACTGGCTCTATGTGAAGAAGCCAAATATTGTCCTTCACTTCAGTGGGAACCTGGTTGAAGGAGCACGAGCATGGTATTTTCACGTGGCCGGAGGGACGGGGGCGATGTTCAGTCTCCCTCAGTAATCACCCAGTTCATATACTAGTCTCAGCTTTTGCACTTAGTACGTTATCGCCAATACGGTGCCTGGTTATGAGATGAACGCCACATATATTAAAGCTATCAAATCCACTAAAAAGCTTGTAAGAGATCCAAGACCGTTCGCATGAAGGGCGTGAACGAGTATCTGGAAGCTGAGAAAGAGGCGGGTACAGAGACTGTCACTGAGATTACAGAGGGACGCTTGATAAGAAAATCTCGCCAAACCATATAGAAGCGTGCGCATCCATCCTCTGAAGGGGCGTGAGTCGGAAGAAGGCTCGAAGAAAGCCTGAAGCTGAAGTTTTGCTGCAGGGAGCCTCTTAGTCAGGGTTGGGCCTTGTGGAGTCTGTGGAAGAGGAGAAAGCAGCTCTCCTCCGCTCATTCAGAGTTGGTGTAGTAGGGGGTCTGCCACTTCGGAGGGAATAGAGGTTGCAAAGGGCCTCATTCAGAAGCTCCGTTAGCTTTCTTAATGACCTCAGGCGAAGAAGTTGAGATACAACTAGGCTCTCCAAGCATTATGATGTTGGCCTTGAAGGTCATTGAATCTAGTATGACTACAGGACCAATCAGTGGAAAAGCTCTAGTTGCTGAGGCATCTTTGGTCCAAGTGTCGTCTTTGTTGTTTGAAAGCGATGACCACAATATTGGATCTGAGTTTGCTCCTTACGATGCCAGTGAGCTTTTGCATGTGGCGAAAGAGGAGATGCAAATGGCTCCCCCAGAGTCAAAGCTGCCGTTTAAGGAGATTGCTACTACCGAAGGTATCGTTTCTTTTCCACCCATGTCTCTTCCTATCGAAAACATAGACAATATCATGATCATCTGCTTGAGTAACCTTTTGCAGGGGCTACCGCTGCAACTAAAGGTGAAACCTCCTCAAATATCGCTGATATGATTGAGGAACTGACTGACTCAGCCAGAAGGCACGAAAGTTCTCAAGATCAGCACCGGGTGGCCTCTGTAGGTATAACATTCGTGGTTGAGGAATCTTCTCAGCCAGGATACTGGAGAGTTTGCGCCTTCGTCTTCCCAACCTAGTAAATACCAGCATTCGATAATCTTCCTCTTAATGTTGTCGCTGACATCGTTGTAATGGTTAAAGGTGACATCGCCCCAACTCAAGTAGAAGAACCGCTTATAGGCACTGGTATGAAGGACATTCCTTCAACTTCTGATCGTGTCTCTATTGCGGTTGTAGAGACTGGATCAGGAAGTACTCCACTGGTACCGACATCAGTTATGGACATTCTAGAAAGGTTTTCTCTCTAAATGGTCAGGCAATTCTTCACGAAAATGGAGTATTGCACTGAATTGGTGCTTTTTGGGTGAAGTTCCTTTGGGTTTGTAAGAACACTCCTTGAGAACCAGGTTACAAACATCCAGCAGAGTAGGGGTTCTGATCAAGCGAGAGCGCATCAAGTGCTAATTAAGCAATTCGATGTGTACTCGAGGAACCTTAGGAATCTAGAAAGAGCCAGTCTGGTTGCTAATACTCAACGGGTGTCCTAGAATCTTCGGGCCAACTAGGAATGGGAGCGAAAGGAGATTGAGGAGCGGATAACAGAGGAAGCTCATTGTCTCGATGGTTTCAAAGCCCACTATCAGAATTTGACAGATGACCTTTAGAGATCCGAGATCGTTACTGATTGGTAGTGAAAAATGCATTTTTATCATAACATTTACCATCACATTTTCATATTTATTCATTTAATTCTGTACATTTATTAATATTTTGTAATTTATTGTGTGCAGGCCTCGAAATAATAAAAAGAAAGAATTAAAGCCTAAAAAGAGCCCAAAAGCCCATGTTTGAAGCCAAAGTGCAAAAGTGCAAATATCAAATGTCAAAATTGCAAATACAAAAGGGCCAAAGTTGCAAATACAAAGAAGAGGGAAGGATAGACTTCTATTCAACCCTAAACACTTGCGGGATGAGGATAAAAGCTAAAAGAAGAGAAGGAAATTCGTGGAAAAGATTTGGGATCTAGGTAACATGCTTCCCAAGTTATATCTAAATCCCAAGATAAAGAGCCAGGATCAAACTTTCAGAAGCAAAAGCCCAGATGGACGGATCAGGGGAGGCCATGCGCGAAAGCGCGTGGCCAGCCGCCACCACCAGGCCGCGGAAACGCGGCCCAAGCCGCGTTTCTGCGGCATTTCAGTCTTATCCCGGGACCATGTTTCGTGGGAGAGTTGTGTTGGGACTCTACTACCTTCTGCACCTATAAATACCCCTGCAGAGCAACCGTAAAGGGCGTCCAGAGGCAGAGCCAAAGGGCCAAATTTAGGGTTTAGGTTTTCTTCTTATAGTTTAGATTTTCTTTCCTCCATTTTAATTTTTATTTTTTTTCCTTTTTGTAAAAACTGAGAGGAGATGATGTTCTCATGGAGGAAGGGATCTACTTGTACTGATGGTGACAGTCGGTGTAAGTTTTATTTTTCCACCATTGTTTAATAATCGAATCGAGGTTTGTTTTTGTTCTTTTATTATTTTTGTTTTTTTTGTTCTTGTTTAATCTTGTGTATCTCAGTATTTGCTTTCTTCTATTTTCTCTCTAATGTCTTGCCCACCATGAGAACCAACTGCTTCGAGACTACCTAGCCGAAGAAGAGCCCTTGATGGCCTATGGCGATGAACAGGTCTTCATAGTTGTCTTTTATTTCATAGTGTAGATTAAGAAGGCGGACGATCCTATTCGCCATGCTTGTACGCCTTCCAAGAAAAGGTAAATCATCGCAACGGTTCAAAAGGTAAGCAGATTGAAGAGGTATGTGTTTCTTTCTTTCTTTCTTTCTTTAGTTTAGATTTCTATCTCTATCTCTCTCAAATTCTTTTCACCACACTTCCTTGTAAATACCATCATAACTAATAAAATAAATAAAAATTTTAGAGAATCTTACAAACGCTTCCATCGCTAGTCCCTCCCTGAGGATCACGACCCGCATAGCCTTGCTACAGCGGATTCGAATTGAGCACTTGCACACCTTTAATTCTCAGATCTAATATTTTATATTTTGTGTACAGGAAAAGGTTCAATCAAAATTTTGGCGCCGTTGCCGGGGAGAGACGGTAAGTTTTCCTCTAAAAAAAAAATTATTAACTAATTCTTTTATTCTTTCTGTTTGTAGGTTTGGAGAACATGAAACAGCAGCAAGGACATATAGCAACTCTATGCCTCTGCCCTCGAAGGCAGAGCAGCAGAGCCTGCTACTTTGCCGCGCAAACGCGGCAATAGCCGCGAAACCGCGGCAGTAGCAGAGGACTACTGACTGAAATTTTTGCAGGTTTCTGAAACTGGCAATATCTGTCTACTGCTCTGTTAAACTTTGTTCTGTGATAACCCTGCTTACTGCTAATTAATCAACAATAAAATACTTGTTGTTAAAGATAAAAATTGATTAGACGTTTGCATATTAGGCACGTGTCTTTTCAATTACTTTATTTTACTGTTGAAGAGTGCTGGAGCAAGGTACGTACGCTTTGCATGTAGAATAGGACTCATCGCTTGGTTGATTTTCATGCTTTGAGTTGAATCTTATTTACATATCTTGTACACTTACACAAAAATATCTTAAGGGCATAACCCATTAACAAGATAAGGTGGGGATTTCATCACCCTTCCTTAGCCCAAAAATCATATCCAAGCACTCACTAACCCAAGCCTAACTTAAAATTAGTAGACGTTGGCCCTAGGGACATCTCGGACTCAATTAGGAGATTATCCTAAGGGGAAACAGTGCTGGAATTTGACTCTTGCCAAATCAGTGTCTAGGAAGGGGATTGAGGGCCGAAAGCCCGAAGATTGGTGGTTATTTAATTAAGGAACGTCTTTGACGGAAAACCTCCCACCAATCTTGCCCTGACCTGGCTGATTAACTTGTGGTCAAAGTCTGCACCCTACCTCCCGTGGACAGTCTAACCAGTTAGGAGTCGTCTAGGTCATAGGTCTACCCTAACTTAGGTTAGAAATTTTTCTTTTTTGTTTGTTTATTTATTTGTTTTCTTTTTCTTTTGTTTGTTTGGTGTGATATGGCATATAATAATAATTTTTCCAATTTTAATCCATATTACACACCTAACTCTTTTTCGGATATTACCAATCCGGCATATCATAACTTTGACCAATTTAGAGTGTCGGAATGGTCTTATCCGAATGATTATAACCCATGCCCCCCATCTTATGACCATAATTTTCATATTTTCAACTCTTCACAGAGTTCATGGGGTTTCGCTTCCCCCGAGTCCAATTTTCAACCGACTTGTCCTCCGTCTCCACCTTGTCCACAATATTCCCAAGATTCATACTCAGATCCACCCATTCAGAATAGAAAACCATCTATTCGGGAAATGATGAGTATGCACGAGTCCAAGCAACAACCACCATCAATCTTAGACATGATGATGCGTGAGTCCACCGACTCACAACTTCATCATGATTACACTTCCTTTTTCCAAGTCTAATCACAAAAGAGGCTTGAAGCCATGACTCAGGCTAGATTAGCTCGTGAGCATGAACTAGATATGATGGTTCAATCTTTGTGTTCTCACTGTCCGGCCAATTCTGATATCGCTGACCACTCTCTTAGAGCCGACGAACCAAGTTGCTTTGGACAACAAGATTCTAATTCAGTGCCATCATGTGAACTTGCCGAAACTTCAAATTTTGATAACTTGGCAAGTTTTCCTTTCCTGAAATAGAACTTGAGCATGAATATGATCATGATCTTCCACCCGGTGATTCAATTTTGCTTCCTGATTCAATAATGACTCCGGTGTCTCCACCTGATTTCACTTTTTTCGAGTCAACATTGGATCCTGTTCCAATTCATCATGAAATTGAATCACCCATTTTTGATGATCATATTGAACTTGACCAATTTTGCAATTTTGAAAGTCCCATGGATAAATTGGCAAGTTCTCATTTTTATGAAATTGAACCCAATGAGATATGTGACCTAGATTCTCAAATCTGTGATCAAGTTCAAATTCCCGAATCATTATTGACTCCTGTTTTGTTACCCGACTTAGGTAATCTTTTAGAGTCAGATTTGATTCCCACACCTATCATTCCTGAACTTGAATCACCAATATTGAGTCACATTCCATTATGGGAAGAATATTGTGGACTTGAGCTTCAACTTATTGATTTGGACCCACTTCCTGAACCTAGCCCGACTCCTGAACCATTACTTGATTTAAGTTTCTTTCCTGAGTTGGTATTCGTTCCCGTACTTCCCACGTCCAAGTCAATAATTCCATCTTTTCATACTCCATTTTGGGACAAGGAGGTTGACACAATTGACTCTGAAAATAATTATGAAATTTGGAAATTTGATGGGTGGAAATTTTAAAAAATGATCACACATACATTTTCGTGGGTTATACAAGAAAAATTTTTGGTGGGTTCCTCCATGAAATACTATATTATCTTGATTGGGTAGCAACGCTTGGCCCAATTAGACCACCACCGGAACCACCACCTTAAGGTAATTTCTGCCTTCCCTTCTTCTTTTTCATGCATATATGCATTCATTCATACATTGAGGACAATGCATGAGATAAGTGTGGGGGTAGGCTTTACTAACATGCTAACATAGGTAGAAACTAACAAAAAGTTGCTAATAAAAAAAACTAAAAAAATGTTATAAAAAGGATAATATTTTGACTTATCTTTTGAAAGAAATCTAAGTTAGTTTTAAGGATTAGGAAAATCATGATTAGGATTTCTAAAAACTTGGTCAAAATAAATAAATTGTTTAAATTTTAAGTATAGGAGGAGAATTGAATAATTAATTAGTCTTGATTTTTACCTTAATGAAATGTGCATACCTAATGCATATTTAGGATTCTAAGACGAAGACCTTTGTGCCTCATATATAAAAAAAAAAAAATCACTAATTAAGCTGGATACATGTGCCTCAAGAAGCATAAGTATTCATGCCTAAAGGTGAATAAATAAAATAAAATCCTTAGTTTTGGGGCCTAGTTCACTCGAATTTGAGTCCGCGGGGTGTTTTCTCACCTGGTGCCCTAAAGCCAACCGGTTTGGGAGTCATCGACTTTAAGTTCGTTACATGGGTGGATTAGAAAGCCTAAGGAAATTAAGGAAAAATTACTTATATATGTACTAACACATCTAATAGTCAATTAGTTAGGTATGAGAGCCTCAAGAAGCCTTCATGCTTACACGAAAGAAAATTAGATGAGTTATACATTTAAAAAAAAAAAGAAAAAAGAAAAAAATATTATATTAACACATCTAATAGTCAATTAGTTAGGTATGAGGGCCTCAAGAAGCCTTGATACTTACACGAAAGAAAATTAGATGAGTTATAAAAAAATAATAATAATAATAAAGAGGCATGAGAGTCCAAGTTAAGGAATTCCTAGTAAAAATCCATAAGGATGCATATGATTTTTGGTAACGAAAAAGACTATATATCAAATATTCAATTTTGATCCTTACTTAAAAATAAATAACAATTCACTTTATAAAGACTAAGTTTAAGAATGAATAAAATGATAATCCTAAAACTTATAGACTACTTAGTCTCTTCAAATATAATTCGAATATTCTCCTTTTTATGGATTTTGTGGGTGCAATCCGCTGAAAACCCTCACGAGACAACACTCGTCCTTTAGGGTAACCTAGGGGTTTAACGGCTTGTTGCACATGCTAAGTGCAACCGTGATTCTTACGAAAGTGAGTTAGGTTAGATTAATTTTTTTCTTTTCTTTTTCTTTTTCTTTGTTTTTACTCGAGGACGAGCAAAAAGATAAGTGTGGGGGTGTGATTGGTAGTGAAAATGCATTTTTATCATAACATTTACCATCACATTTTCATATTTATTCATTTAATTCTGCACATTTATTAATATTTTGTAATTTATTGTGTGCAGGCCTCGAAATAATAAAAAGAAAGAATTAAAGCCTAAAAAGAGCCCAAAAGCCCATGTTTGAAGCCAAAGTGCAAAAGTGCAAATATCAAATGTCAAAATTGCAAATACAAAAGGGCCAAAGTTGCAAATACAAAGAAGAGGGAAGGATAGACTTCTATTCAACCCTAAACACTTGCGGGATGAGGATAAAAGCTAAAAGAAGAGAAGGAAATTCGTGAAAAAGATTTGGGATCTAGGTAACTTGCTTCCCAAGTTATATCTAAATCCCAAGATAAAGAGTCAGGATCAAACTTCCAGAAGCAAAAGCCCAGATGGACGGACCAGGGGAGGCCACGCGTGAAAGCGCGTGGCCAGCCGCCACCACCAGGCCACGGAAACGCGGCCCATTCATTTCCGCGGTATTTCAGTCTTATCCCGGGACCATGTTTCGTGGGAGAGTTGTGTTGGGACTCTACTACCTTCTGCACCTATAAATACCCCTGCAGAGCAACCGTAAAGGGCGTCCAGAGGCAGAGCCAGAGGGCCAAATCTAGGGTTTAGGTTTTGTTCTTGTAGTTTAGATTTTCTTTCCTCCATTGTAATTTTTATTTTTTTTCCTTTTTGTAAAAACTGAGAGGAGATGATGTTCTCATGGAGGAAGGGATCTACTTGTACTGATGGTGACAGTCGGTGTAAGTTTTATTTTTCCACCATTGTTTAATAATCGAATCGAGGTTTGTTTTTGTTCTTTTATTATTTTTGTTTTTTTTTGTTCTTGTTTAATCTTGTGTATCTCCGTATTTGCTTTCTTCTATTTTATCTCTAATGTCTTGTCCACCATGAGAACCAACTGCTTCGAGACTACCTAGCCGAAGAAGAGCCCTTGATGGCCTATGGCGATGAACAGGTCTTCATAGTTGTCTTTTATTTCATAGTGTAGATTAAGAAGGCGGACGATCCTATACGCCATGCTTGTACGCCTTCCAAGAAAAGGTAAATCATCGCAACGGTTCAAAAGGTAAGCAGACTGAAGAGGTATGTGTTTTTTTCTTTCTTTCTTTCTTTAGTTTAGATTTCTATCTCTATCTCTCTCAAATTCTTTTCACCACACTTTCTTGTAAATACCATCATAACTAATAAAATAAATAAAAATTTTAGAGAATCTTACAAACGCTTCCATCGCTAGTCCCTCCCTGAGGATCACGACCCGCATAGCCTTGCTACAGCGGATTCGAATTGAGCACTTGCACACCTTTAATTCTCAGATCTAATATTTTATATTTTGTGTGCAGAAAAAAGTTCAATCAGTTACCAAGAGTGCGAAAGGTATGATAGCGAGTGCTCGAGCTGCAATTACTAAGACATAAGCTTTAATATGTGACAACGAGCTGAAGTTTGTGAATGAGAGAAAGAGGGTGGAGGAGCTCGAGGCCGCTAAATGTCAAGTACAACAGGAGCTCGATGTCCATACTCTGAAATTGGAAGCTCTTTAGGCACAATTCACTACAAAGAAGCTTTTATCCGAAGAGGAACTGAGAGCCCATGCCCTAGTTGAGGTTGGGGCAGTGCGCCAAAGGGATATCCGGCGCCTCAGGGAACAAATACAATCTCTTGCTGAGCAAGAGTGACCCTTTTTTATAACACTCCATCTCATTGAATAAGAGAGTATTTGTATCACTTTTAAATATTGATATAAATAAAAGTAATAATTTTGCCTTTATCTTGTCTTGACTTTCCTTTTGTGTTTTGAAAATCAGACAAATGAAAGCGATCGCCTTTGATTTGCTAGAGGTGACAATTAACATAACAACTCAAAGTTTTGAAACTCCGTTTAAGGAATTTGAACAGATTGCTATCAGAGGTGTGATGTTAACTTGACGCAGAGTTGAATTTGTGATTTGAATGAATTTTTATAGATTTGCTATCTTATTGATGAAAATAATAAGTAGAGTTCAGTCCACTAAGGATTTATGAAAATATTTACCGTCAGAGGTGTAATATCAACATGACGGGTTAGGGTTTACAACTGGAAGAAAATTGAATTATCAGAGGTGTGATATCAACTTGACAAGGAGGTGAATGCTAGAGGTGTGATATTAACTTAGCATTCAGGAGATTTCATTTTCATTTAAAAAACTAAGAAAATTACTGTCATAGGTTTAATATTAACTTAATAGCAAGGTGAATGCTAGAGGTGTGATATTAACTTAGCATTTGACATCTTGGCTTCGATAAGAAACTCAAGGGAGGATCATTGTTATAGGTCTAGTATTTAACTTAACAATGAAATAGATACTAGAGGTGTGATATTTAACTTAGCATCGAATGTCTCATTTTCGTAAGAAAAATCAAGAGAATCACTGTTATAGGTGTAGTGTTAACTTGACAGAGATTTATATTGCTCTATAAGCAATGTTGGTCAGAGGTGTGATATTAACTTGACTGAGGGGTTTTGCGATTTGAGCACTTTAGTGGACTTGTCATTCTATTGAAGAGAATTGACAAGTTGAAAGTTTTTCCGCAGGGGATATTGAAGGAAATCATTGTTAGAGGTATAATGCTAACTTAACAGTGGGGTATGCCAGAGGTATGATATTAACTTGACACGTTTGATTTGTGATTATTTCGTTGGGAAAATAATTACAGCCTTTTTGAGGTCTTATCATTTCATGGACGGAAATTGGTAAGGGATTTTGGAGAGGAAAGTGGGATCAGGTCCCTTAGGATTTATAGCAAACTTTCAGCTATCAACGGATTTGGTATGCCTTTACCTTGAGTTGGGCTAGCCATTCTATTTCCCTCAGCCTGATGAGTTGTCGAGGATTTTTCATTGGACTTAAATGCTAACTACTTCCTCTATTCATTAGCCATCGAAGGCGTCAGATGTAGTGTAGTGTACCTCCTGCAAGTAGGCGGGGGCTTACAGAGGTAGACATAAATTCTGCGGAGGTTTTTTCTGGATACTATCTCCTTCGTGAAGTCTTCTTTGATCATCATTTGGTTGCCACATTGTGAAAATAATAGAAAGGTTCTGCAAAGATACATCACGAACCTTCTTCACTGAGTTTGGCTTGATAAGTCATCACATAAACTTATTGGATCCTCTATCTGATCGTTCGGACCTTTTGTCGCAGAGGTTCGATCGATTGAATAGGAGCAGGGAGGTATGCCACCATTACATATAAAAAAGTCATGCTATAAGCCATCCTTCTGAATGCTTAGGCATGCTCGACTTCAAAATATGACCTATTCTTTTAAGTTGAAGATAGTTGCATGTAGAGAAGAGTGACAAGGCTAAAACTTAATATCTTGCCTTTATCTTTTCTTCGATGTTTACATCATGCATCGTAATGTCACCCAAGTTCGATCGGCTCGACGCTGATTGATCGTAATGTGATCCTTTAAAGGAAGAAGCTCTTCTTTGGCGCTCTTCTCAACATCTTGGATCTCAAAACTTTGATCAGAGGTGTAGTGTTAATCTAATCATGAGACGAGTGACAAAGTTAGAACTGCAGTTTCACACTTTATCTCTTTAATATTAACACCATGCATCGTGATGTCAACAATATTCGATCGGCTCGATGCCAATCAACCATGATGTGATCTGTTGAAGGAAGGAGTTATTCTCTGGGGATTTTCCAAACATCTTGGATTTTGAAGCTTTGATCAGAGGTGTAGTGTTAACCTGATTATGAGAAGAGTGACAAGGCTAAAATCAAAGTTTTGCACTTTGTCTCTTCAATATTAACATCATGCATAGTGATGTCAATAAGGTTCGGTCGGCTCGACGTCGATCGATCATAATGTGATCCTTTGAAAGAAGAAGCTCTTCTTTGGCGCTCTTCCCAACATCTTAGATCTCAAAGCTTTGATCAGAGGCGTAGTATTAACTTGATCATGAGAAGAGTCCTGTTAAGGATAGTACTTCTTCAAGAATCTGCCATTGATCGGCATCATGAGCGTGTCGCCATCCGAAGTTATGAGACGATATGCTTTATTTGAATAGACTGACTCTACTACAAATGGTCTTTCCCATTTGAGTTGAAATTTTTTTTTGTCTTATATGTCATAACCATGGGTCTTCTGACTGCTAAGACCAGGTCGCCCTTTTTGAAAATCTGTTCTCTGACTTTTTTATTGAAGGCTTTGGAAATCCGAGTTTGATAGAGCTCGATTTGCTATTAGGCTTGTAGACGATTTTCTTCTAAGACTTCCAACTCTTGGAGGCGCTATCAATTCTTCTCTTCGTCTATCATCTTGGTTGTCAGGCAACTTGGAGGGATGGGATTTGAATTTCTAGTGGAAATACAACTTCACATCCGTACGCCAAAGAAAATGGCATGACTTTCGTCGGAGTTCTCACTATTGTGCGGCAAGCCCATAGGCATTCGCCTAATTTGTCATCCCAGTTACATTGACTTTTTGAGACAAGCTTCTTGAGAAGCTTTCCAATAGCCTTGTTGAAGGCTTCTACGAGGCCATTAGCGGCTGGATAGTATGCCGTTGATGACACACTTTGGATTCTGAATTTATTACAGAAGCTCTTGAATGCTTGGCTGACGAATTGGGGCCCGTTATCGTGGACTATTCATCGGGACACACCAAAGCGGTATAGCATGTGATGTTTGATGAACTTGATCACGTTTGGCATTTTTTACTTCCTTCAGGGGAACAGCTTCCGCCTATTTAGAGAAGTAATCCATTATGGCCAAGATGAAGTGGTGTCCTCTGGATGTTGGAAGGCTGATATGTCAGATAACATCCATTCCCCACATCTCGAATGGCTATGAAGAGGATGTTGGATGAAAATGTCCTGGTCCTTGATGGACAAAGTCACTATAGATCTGACAGGCATGGCATCGCTTAGCATAGGCTATGGCGTCAGGGAACATCTTCGACCAGTAATAGCCAAGTCTTCTAAACCAGTCTTCAAGCTTAGGTCTGAGTTGGTGAGCTCTGCACACACTGTCATAAGCTTCTTTGAGCGCCTCCTGTGCCTCCTTATGTGAAAGGCATCAGAGTAGGATTCTATCATATGATTGGCGATACAATGTTCGCATGATCACATTAGAATAGAATCGAGGGGCTTTTCTTCTGATGGCAGCTGCTCCTTGGGGTCATCAGGCAATATGCCAAACATGACGAAGTCAATGTAAGGGAATCGCCAGTCCCTAGGTTCGAGACTTGTCGAAGTCTCAAGAACCTCTTTAACTTGAAGGTCTCCTCTTGGAGTTTTACTGTCTTCAAGGGCGATTTTGCAACAGTACAAGTCACGACTGTAAATAAGTACTCTCTCCATCGCTCCGGCTGGAAGGGCCAATGAAGCGGTGAGAGATGCCAGTGCATCTGCATGCATATTCTGCTAAAGCGGTACATGTTCAATATAGAAGTTTTCAGACTTTTCTGCCATGTCGATGGTTGCGTTGTGATAGAGCACCAAGTCTTCATGTCGAACTTCGTACTCCCCACGAACCTGGTTAATGATGAGCTTTGAATCACCGTATGCCTCAAGATTTTTGACTCCAATCTCTTCAGCAAGTTGCATCCTGATCAAGAGAGCGTTGTATTTCGAGGCATTGCTGGAACACATCTCAGTTAACGAGAATGCATAAGGGATCACATAGTTATGTGGGGAGATAGTACTACCCCCACACCCGCGACAGTATTTCCCTTGGGACTTGTCCTTGACGCTCCATCGAAGAATAGTTGCCACACTTGTTCTTCTGAGGAGGCATTGATGACGTTAATTTCTGCAATTTCATCTGAAATATTGTCATAAAGTTTTGAAGTTCCTGGAACTGGATGATCGGCCAGGAAATCTGCCACAGCTTGCCCTTTGATCGTCTTTTGTGATATGAATTGCATCTCATATTGAGAAAGCAATATAACCCATTTCTCTAATATGCAATTCAACGAAGATAGTCTTGTCATGAGCAATCGCAAGGTATTAACTCTGAAGATGACATGAATGCATTGCCCCATAAGGTAATATCACATCTTCTAGACAACAAAGACTAATGCTAAGCATTCCTTCTCGATTGGGCAACGAAGCTTCGTCCCAATCATTATTCTACTTAAATAGTAGATTACTTGTTCGTGGTTTTGATCATTGTTTTGATCTAGTAAAGCTCCCAAGGAATGATCCATCGCTCGAACATATAACATGAAATGTTTTCCTTATACTGGAGCTATCAGAACAGGTGGGTGTGTGAGATACTCCTTGACCTCCTTGAATGCTTCTTGCCAAGCATTGTCCCAAATGAATGAGACTCCCTTCTTCATTAATTTGGTGAAGTGTTGGCACCATCCTGAAAAAAATTTGTTATAAATCTCTAGATGTACACCAGTCGTTCCTGTATGTCTCTGAGTTCTTTAAGATTTCTCGGAGGTTGCATCTCTTGAATGGCATGGATCTTCTCGGATCCATGTGAATTTCTTTGGATATAATAACAAATCCAAGGAATTTACCACTAGCTGCTCCCAGGAAGGACTTGTTTAGGTTCATCTTCAACTGGTGAGCCCACATAATGTCGAACACTCTCTTCAAGTATGCGAGGATATCATCAACATAATATTCTACAGTCTTGCGAATATACTTATGAAAGATCACATTCATGACGTGTTGATATGTCGCACCAACGTTCTTCAAGCTAAAGGTCATTACTATGTAGCAGTATACTCCCAAAGGCATCCTAAAAGATGTACTTTTTTGATCTTCAGGGTACATTTTTATCTAATTATACCCTAAGAAGCCGTCCATGAAAGACATTCTCTCAAAATCACACGTATTATCAATCATAACATCCATGATCGGAAGAGAAAATTTGTCTTTAGGGCAAGCGGTATTCAGATCACAATAATCGATGCAAATCTGGATCTTTCTATTCTTTCTGGTAACGAGAACAATATTGGCCACCTAATCAGAATGTTGCTCTTTCCTAATGAAACCAGAGTCTATGAGCTTTTTGACCTCTGATTCGATTGCTTCCATGATCTCTGGACAGAACCGTCGTTGCTGCTGTTTGACTGGTTTGGCGTTCGGGTTATTGTTGAGACGATGCATAGCAATCTGGAGATCGAGCCTGAGCATGTCCTTGTAATTCCAAGCAAAGACATCTATATACTCTCGTATGAGCTGCATTAGGTCTTCTTTCTTAAAAGGTGACAAGCCCTCACATATGAAGATGGGTTTGGGGTTAACCACATTTTCAAGATTTACCTGAGTCACTTTATCCTCAGTGGGCGGTTCGCGTTGTTCAAAGCGTGTATCCCAAAGAGTATTTGAGCGTTTAATCCATGGATCAGAGTCAGACTGGATTAATTCTTCAGATTCAAATGTATCTTCTTCATCATCTTCCAAGTGGCTGGTTGATACATGTTCACTGAGAGACTTTCAAAGATACTACCGACGCTTACATCTGAGTCCCATGATGACGTTGCTGATGAGCTGTCTTGATAGACCACTTTTTTAGATTCGAGATCTGATAAGACTGGTGCAGTTATATAACCGAGTCCTCTTCGGGTCTTATGGTAGTAATTAGGGTGTTTTTCTTTCGGTACAAATGAACGAAGCAGTGCTCATTTTTCTTTTCCGAAATTAAGGCCTAATTCCTTGGTAAAATTATGTCTCATTCTTTTCATCATGTCACGTGACTTTTGTCCATAACAAAAGAATTATAGAGACTCAAAATTACCCCCTGAGCTTTCACAAGCTACGGGTTCTGTTTTGATCCGCCCAAATAGAATTGGCTTTTGACTTTTTCGCTTGCCTGGTACTTCAAAGAGGGTATTGTGTGCGCTTCCAATATTTTCACGTATCAGGAGAGATGACTTTATTGGTGCATGCAATGATGTCAAAGCATTCATTGCTGACCAAGGATCACTGCGTATGTCAGTGCTAGTGTCTAACTATACAGAATAAGTAAATACAGAAAAGTAAGCCAAATCTAAATTTTCACTAATAAACCACTTGCTTTCAACATTAGCGGTGGTATCGAATTTGACCTTATCAATACTCGTTACAAGGGGATTTATTTCCCAGAGACACTCATCTTCTTCTAGCTCTGTATCGCTTCGTTGCCAGAGTCAGATTATTCCGAGTGTGGATTCTCATCAATCTCAAGAGAATCCTGATAAAGGAGAAAATCAGTAAAATAATTTTAACTCTTTTGAACGGATGCCTTTCGGCAATCAATGTTCTTACATTTTCATCTTCACCAATGTATTTCATTACTTGATGAAGAGTGAATGGGACGATGGCGTTGCGGTGAATCCAAGGTCGTTCCAGCAGCAGATTGTACGAGACGTCAGCGTCAATGACATAACATGTCCCCTTAGATTTCAGACCCTCAATTTGCACCTGAGTATGATTTTCCCTATCGGGCATGTACCATTGGCATTGAAGTCATAAATTGTTATTTGAGTAGCACTAACCAGTGGGTGGGGATTCCAAAATACTGCATGACCCTGCAGGGTAAAATGCTCAACGCAGATTCTAGATAAACCTGAATGCAGCTCACTTCAGATCATCCGATATACCCTGTATAGTACAGGGTCTATCATGCTTCCCTTTAACTTGCATATCTTCTGGGGTGAAGGTGATGCAGGAAAACTGGTTTGAGGTATGGTGGCAATGGTTACCATCTTCCTCTTCACATATAGCTGGAATCTGGGTTACAAAAACCTCTGCATCTGCTAATGCTTCTCTTAGAGCGTCCCTTATAGACTTGAAAAGTCTTAGGAGCTCATAGAGAGTGATTTAGTAGGGATGTTGGCTAGTTGAGCCAAGATATCAAAATTGAAGGGAGTTGATGATCCCACACCGCTTTTTGGAAGAGCTTTGACATACCGAACCTCTTCTGCTTTTCCACGGATGGCTTCGTGGACTGCTCGATTGTTTCCTCAGCTGGCTGTGGGGAGTTTACCATTGGCTCGCTGTACTGTTTCAGGTATTGCCTGCCAGACTGAGTCTTTGATGTGGGGGTGCACCCGTGTCAGTAACAAAGGTGGACTCCTCGCCTCCCGAACTAGTAAGGAGAGGCGACATCTCCCTCAGTTTCTCTTGTAGAGATACTCACCACATTACTGGAGGATGCGCTAGCCTTGCCTTTGGACTTCCTGTTATGACAGTCATCGACTGCTGGCTTTTGACAATATCAGGATGGACCCACATTATCTCTTCTTGAGGAGTAGGGACAGGAATGGGACCTTTCCCCCCTCTGGTTATGAGGATCAGTATTGATCACTCTTAATTCGCCTTTCGGGATGGGAACCACTCTGATTGGTGCTAGTGGGAGAGTTTTTTGAATTGAATTTGTGATGTAGCCATCATGTTGGGGGTCAACTTTTTCTATTCTGGAGGAAGCTTCAATACCTCTGCATCGATCGAACCTGAAAGACATCTTTAAAGATGTAGCAATTCTTGGTAGGGTGTCCCAGTATCCTATGATATGAATAGTAACTGGGATCATCAGTCTTCCCTACCTCTTTAGGTCATCTGATCTCCGACAACTTGAGCTTGTTACTCTTTTTGAGTAACTTGAATAAAGAGACCGCGTGCTCATCCTTGAAGGAATACATTTTATTAGCATGTAATTGGCCAGAAGCCATACCCCCTTTGACTGACTGGGTCTTTGAAGGTGATTTGACCTATGTTGCCAGAGTATCCCTTCTCCTCGGCTGAGAAGATAACTCTGGGGTGCGTCGCGATGGCTTATCGGGTCTTCATTTGCCATCTTTTTCTTCAGCCCTGACCCTGGCGACAATCCCTTCTGCCTGTTCGCTTTGTAGCACCAACTACTTCCAAGTGCGACATTCCGCCACTCCCATTTGAGCGAGTAGGAAAGTTTGCAGATTATGACGGTACGTCTCAACCAGTATAGACTGGGTCTAGGACGACGAAGTACCATGCTCCGAAGTTTCTCGATGAAAGTTTTGACAGACTCTCCTTTCTTCTGCTTGGTTGCAAGGAGAGTTGGCACTGAAATTTCTGTATCGTCTTCAAAGAAACGAGCCAAAAACAACTACTCTAGGTCAGTCCATGTCTAAATTGAGCTAGCATAAAGTTTCTTGAACCATTCAAAGGCAATTCCTTTAAGAGTGCCAATAAATAAATGAGACATAATGGCATCGTTCGATACTAAATTTTCAGTTTGAGATTTAAAATAGTATATGTGTTAATTCAAAGACCCTTTATCGTCGAAAGTATGTAGGGTCAGTGCCTTGAATTTGAGAGGGTAGGGAGCTGTGCCCTATTCTGCCGGATAGGGTCAGACTATCCCCACATCTTGGAGACGGTCTCGATTTGCGAGGGCCTCAACGCGTTGTTCCAATTTGCTCATCCTCTTGGAATAACTGCTCCTGTTCTCTGAGTTATCTTCCTCTTTAGATGAAGATTTGGGTGGGTCAGAGTTGGAATGCTCTTCATTCTCGATATTTGTAGAAGATGAGCTCTCTCCTTCCTTCTGTTTGCCTTTAGACTTCTTAGAAGGAGTTTTACCTTTCGGTTTCTTTTTGTCCTTAAGCAGTTGTGATAGCATCTTCTTAAGGGTATCAATAGATTCTTGCTAAGTTCGAATCATATCAAATTGTTCCCTTTAGACTCGGTCCTACTCTTCGAATCGCTTGGTCACCTCCTCGGGAGTTCCTTCCATGTAAGTAAAGGTGGTTGTCACTGAAATAGAATTCGAAGACCGGGATTCGATGATGGCAGAGTGCTCATCATTCACCTCAATCCCCCTGGCCAACAGACTGTAGTCGACTGGGGCGATTGTTCCTGTGCGGGTCCGAGTGTGTCGGTAGACTCCTTCATGTTCGATAAGAACATCCTTCAAATTTGGAGACCAATCAGCATCCGAATCCTCTGAGCTAACAGCCAGTTGCTTCCCCTTGGACTTACTTGGTGTGGAACTCAGCCCCACCATGTTTGCAGTCACTTCTGAGTACTCGATGTCGAAGAATGATTTCTTCTTTTGGGATCATCGTCTCTTGGCTGAGTCTGAAGCTGGTGACAATCGGCTAAAATTGAAGGTTCATTTATCTGAAAACCGCAATGGCAATCAGAGAGCACTGTTGAGATGAGTTGCTCGCAGTGACATCGAGGGGTGATTTGATGGGCACTCCTCTTTCTTGTCAGGTAGTCTCTAAGGTCCGTTGAGAGAATATATGAGGAACTAGCCTCGAACCTCTGAGGATGAGGGCTTTTTGGCATTTTAAGCCTTGAAGACATGCCATGCTGAACGCGGGTGTCACGTTGCTTTATTGAAATGCGGACCTTGCGTGGTGCTGAAACGCGACCATCGCATTTATAATTAGAAACGTGGGCATCGTGTTCTGAGATAGACAGAACGCGAGTCTCGCGTTTTGGAGCGGGTCTCGCGTTGTTGGAGAATGCGGGACTCGCGTTCTGAAATAGAAGCACGGTCCTCGCGTTCCTTGAAAGAAACGCGGGTATGAAATTGTTGGTATTCTGCTTAACAAGAATCAATCTGACAACTAATCAAGATCACTGAGATATCAACAATCTAATTGGCCAGGTCGGCAAATATCAGTTGGGAGGTTTTCCGTTCAATAGAACGTTCCTTAATTTAAGAACCACCTTTCAATTTCCTTCCTTGGTTAAAGCACCAATTAGACTGAATCTAAGTCAGTCTCGACTGAATTTAAGTCAGTCTCGATATACTGTAAAGTATATCCCCTGTATAAAGGACTTAATCCACTTATACAGTATTTAGAGTGAGGTACGCTTAGAGCGAATCTCCTTAAGACAATTACGTCCCCCGCACCGGTGCTAACGGGATAATGGACGCTGGTCTCCCAAGATACAACACTCTTTCACGGTATTAGGATAGCACTACCAAATCACCGTACGGTCGAACCGTAGTCAACCAGTACCTTCACAGGATCGTTGAAGCAGCGGTACAAGGACAAATTTCAACTGAATATTTGCCTTTACTCTTTGGAGGAGCACCCACTGTTGAGGACGATGGAAGGTTGAAGAATATTCTTCTTCAGAAGTCTTAGATTCAGACAACAATTCTATAAAAGAATCTGTTGAATTTTCTAATCCTTCTTTCAGAACGAATTTTGCAGAATCTCCGTTGGAAGTCGCTTCGGAAACCGAGTTACGGATTTCCCACTTCCCGTTTGGAAGTCACTTCAGAACTCCCTTTTGGAAGTCACTTCACTTCAGAACTCTACTTCCTAATTCAAACCGCAAAACTTAATTTGCTATTCAGAATTTAGAGAGAGAGAAGAGAAGATTGGTGTTGTAGTTGGTGTGTTTCAATAGAGAGATGGGAGCGCTTTATATAGCGCTCCAGGAGGGGCCAACAGGTTCGAACCCAATGAAAGGTTGCAACCTTTCGACCCAACAGTCATAATTGTTGGCTGTCCAACTGACGCACCCAACAGTCACAACTGTTGGCAGTCCAACAGTCGCAACTGTTCGCATTCCAACAGTTTAGTCCCATTTAGGCTTTGAATTAGTCAATCTTTAGACTTGAATATCTCATTCATTCGAAGTCGGAATTGAACATGTGAATATACCACGTTCATCCCCAATGGAAGGAGAACACACTCCAACCATCATCCAGTTGATTCGATCAACGGATCTCGCCATAATTCAACTCGAAGATTCGCCTTCATATTCTTCAATTCCAACAATCCCCCACAATGAATGGAGATTCAAGGAAATGACACACAAAGAGACTGACTCTATTGTGTAAGGTACTTGAGAAAAGAAACTGCATAAGGATAGGTGAACTAGGTCTTGAACCTTCCATAGCGAAAGCTTTATCGGACTTACTGGCTAATCAGTGAACTAGGTCTTGAACTGTCAGCCGTTAGTGTAAGCCAAGTCAACAAGCTTCACACAGTAACTTTTCAAATCAACTTTGGTTCTCGTTGTGTCCGTTTTGGCCCTGGACATTCTTGGTTTCAGAGAGTATCTTTAGGGAATAACAGCCTCCATAGAGATTCCCAAAGAGCCGACCCAACTCTATACTCACATAGGTGATGGACCTATTAAGAGTAGTCTACTCTACTCCACTTGTTTAGTAACAAGATATAGGCATCATTAAAAGCATTTAAGCTTATCCTTAATCCACTTGTAGAAAAGCACTTATGTGCACCTTAGGAATGGATTGGAGTCAAGCTCCCAAGTGCTTACTTGCTGAGTCAATCATAACTAGTTTTTCCTCTTGAACTTAGTCCGTGGGATCTCCAGTCGCTAAGTGAGGTTTCCATTAAGCTGACTCGGTAAGGTTAGGCTTTTAGACCCATTCCCCTCGATGCGCAGTTTATACGCTCTCCACTTAAACCTTTAGTAAGCGGATCCGCTAAATTATCCTTTGACGATACAAAGTCAATAGAGATAATTCCATTTGAGAGCAATTGCTTCACGGTATTATGTCTACGACGAATATGTCTAGACTTACCGTTGTATATCACATTTTGTGCCCTAGATATAACTGCTTGATTGTCGCAGTGTATACATATAGCGGGCACTGGCTTTTGCCATAACGGTATATCTTCTAAGAATTGTCGAAGCCATTCTGCTTCTTATCCAGCCTTATCTAAGGCTATGAATTCCGATTCCATAGTGGAACGGGCAATACATGTTTGCTTAGAAGATTTCCATGATGCCGCTGCTCCTGCTAGAGTAAATACGTATCCGCTAGTTGATTTTGATTCCTCAGAATCTGCAATCCAATTAGCATCACTGTATCCTTCCAGTACAGGAGGATACTTTCCATATCTCAAGGCATATTCCTTGGTATGTGATACGTAACCCAATACTCGTAGTAGAGCGGTCCAATGTAGATCACTAGGGTTGCTAGTATATCTACTTAACTTGCTTACAGCGTAAGCAATATCGGGTCTAGTGCAATTCATTAAATACATTAGACTTCCGATAATCTGAGAATACTCCAACTGGCGTATTCCAGTTCCTGTATTCTTATGAAGGTGGACGTGTGGGAGAAAAGGATTTGTATTCTCTTTTATCCCATGATCCTTGAATCTTTCTATCATCTTATCCACGTAGTGAGATTGAGATAGACTGATTCCATCTGGTGTTCTAGTAATTTTAATTCCTAAAATTACATCAGCAACCCCCAGATCCTTCATATCAAAACAGTTGGATAACATTCTTTTAGTGGACTTAATAATCTCAATATTAGTCCCAAGTATCAACATGTCGTCTACATAAAGACAAACAATGATACATGCATCTCCAACTGTTTTAGTGTAAACACACTTATCGCATTCATTGATAGTGAATCCATCTTTGATCATGACACTATCAAATTTCTCATGCCATTGTTTTGGAGCCTGCTTTAAACCGTATAAGGATTTTACCAATTTACACACCTTGTGTTCTTGGTTCTTGACTATAAATCCTTCTGGTTGCTCCATATAAATTTCTTCATTTAATTCACCATTTAAGAATGCAGTCTTGACATCCATTTGATGGATATCTAAGTTGTACAATACTACAATAGCAATCAACATCCGAATGGACGTTATTCTTGTTACTGGTGAATATGTATCGAAGTAGTCAAGTCCTTCTTTTTGCCGATAACCCTTGGCTACTAATCTAGCCTTGTACTTATCGATAGATCCATCGGTTTTAATTTTCGTTTGAAAATCCACTTACACCCAATTGGTTTACTTCCAGGAGGCAAGTTTACCAATTCCCAAGTATGATTACTTAGTATGGATTCTATTTCGCTATTTATAGCTTCTTTTCACATTTGTGCTTCTGGGGTTGACATAGCCTCTTTAAATGTTTGAGGCTCGCTCTCAATAGCGTATGCTATGAAATCTGGACCAAAAGATTTTGAGATTCTAGATCTCTGACTTCTTCTTGGTTCAATTTCCGCATTAACATTCGGTTCCTCGGGGCTTTCGTCCCTGAACGCCATCTCGTGTGTTCTTTTCCCAGAAGTCTTATCTGCTTCCCGTTTGTACGGAAAGATGTCTTCAAAGAACACAGCATCTCGAGATTCGATAATCATGTTTACATAAATATCTGGTATTTCTGATTTATGAACCAGAAACCTATAGGCACTACTATTCAAGGCATAGCCTATGAATATGCAGTCTATAGTTTTTGCTCCCAACTTAGTCTTTTTAGGTAATGGTGCTAGCACCTTTGCAAGGCACCACCACATTTTGAGGTAATGGTAGGAAGGTGTCTTTCCATGCCATAACTCGAATGGTATAAGACCAAGTTTCTTGTGGGGTACTCTATTTAGAATATGATTTGCAGTTAATAGAACTTCCCCCCACAAGTTCTGCGGAGCTCCAGAACTTACGAGCATGGAATTAACCATCTCCTTCAAAGTTCTGTTCTTCCGTTCAGCAATTCCATTCTGCTGAGGAGTGTATGGTGCTGTAGTTTGATGTATTATACCAAAACTAGCACATAACTCACTAAAATCATTTGATTCATATTCTCCGCCTCTATCGGATTTTAGAATCTTGATTTTCTTGTTGAGTTGATTCTCAACTTCGGCTTTATATGTTGTAAACATATTTATTGCCTCATCTTTACTGTTTAAAAGATACACATAACAGTATCTTGTACAGTCATCAATAAAAGTAATGAAATACTTTTTACCGCCTCTAGTTGGCATAAACTTCAAGTCACATAGATCGCTATGAATTAACCCTAAAGGTTCTGTATTTCGATCTATTGAGTGAAATGAATTTTTAGCCAACTTGGCCTCAACACAAACCTCACACTTGCGAATTTCTTCCAAGTTGAGTTTAGGAATGTATCCCAGATTAGACAAGTTCTTCAAAGACTTGTAATTTACATGCCCTAATCTAGCATGCCATAAATTAGGAGACTCAAGCAAATAAACAGAAGAATTTCTTTTATTGATTAGCTTTGGGTACAAATACACAGACTTTTTATCTACCACTGCAACATTGGCTTTAAAAAGTCCATCAACAAGATAACCCTTTCCCACATACATCCTTCCCTTAGTAAGTACAAATTTGTCAGATTCAAAAACAATTCTAAATCCTTTCTTACTAAGTATTGATCCGGAGATCAAATTCTTGCGGATGTCAGGAACATGAAGGACATCGTTAAGAGTAAGCTCTTTCCCAGATGTCCACTTCAGGATGATCTTGCCCTTTCCTTCAACCTTTGAGACGGCTGAATTCCCCATGAATAGTTGCTCATCTTGCTCTAGTATTTGATATTCTGAGAATAACAATTTCTCCGAGCAGATGTGCCGAGTAGCCCCAGTGTCTACCCACCAATCCTTATTGTTGGTTGTCAGATTCACTTCTGACACCATAGCTGAAAGGCTTGGAGACTCATGGTCGGTCAAGTTTGCCTGTGGGTGGCTCTTCTTGTTCTTTTTGAGGCGGCTGCGACATTCATTCGCCTTATGCCCCTCTTTGTTGCAGATATAGCAGGTTCCTTTGAAGCGCATGTTCTTACCTTCTTGGACCTTGCCTTTGTACCCTTGGGAAGTCTTCTTCCGCTTTAAGCCTTTGGAAGTAGACGCTTTCTCCTTTGAGTCTTCGATCACTTTTGCTTTTGCTTCGTAGGAGTTCTTATTGCTCCTTTTCTCGGACTTTCTGTTGTCCTCCTCGATTCGAAGTCTCACAATGAGATCTTCCAACTTTAACTCCTTTCGCTTGTGCTTAAGGTAGTTCTTGAAATCTCTCCACGCAGGTGGGAGTTTCTCCACGATAGTAGCAACCTGAAAATTTTCAGGTAGGATCATACCTTCGGCTTCTATCTCGTGCAAGATAAGTTGGAAGTGCAAGATAAGTTGGAACTCTTGCACCTGACTGATTACAGTCTTGCTGTCCACCATTTTGTACTCCAGAAATCGTCCAGCGACGAACTTCTTGGTACCAGCATCTTCAGTCTTGTACTTCTTGTCAAGACTGGCCCATAACTTCTTTGCCATTGTGATAGGACTGTAGACATTGTAAAGAGAGTCATCCAGTCCATTTAAAACATAATTTTGGCAAAGGAAGTCACATTGAGTCCATGCATCAGTTGCAGGCTCTGGTGGATCTTCTTGCAAGAATCTGGCCAGATGAAGAGTGGTCAAGTAGAAGAGCATCTTCTGTTGCCACCTCTTGAATTCTGTGCCATCAAACTTTCCTGGCTTCTCCGGCTTCGGGTTAGGAAGTGGAGTAGGCATCAATGCTTGTAGCATGTTTGGTGCCTTGCTTGAGCTATCTTGATTTGTCTCAGACATCTTCTGCAAGTTCAAGCAGAACAGAAGTAAGAAACATTAATTGTCTTAAGATTGTTGGTATTCTGCTTAACAAGAATCAATCTGACAACTAATCAAGATCACTGAGATATCAACAATCTAATTGGCCAGGTCGGCAAATATCAGGTGGGAGGTTTTCCGTTCAATAGAACGTTCCTTAATTTAAGAACCACCTTTCAATTTTCTTCCTTGGTTAAAGCACCAATTAGACTGAATCTAAGTCAGTCTCGACTGAATCTAAGTCAGTCTCGATATACTGTAAAGTATATCCCCTGTATAAAGGACTTAATCCACTTATACAGTATTTAGAGTGAGGTACGCTTAGAGCGAATCTCCTTAAGACAATTACGTCCCCCGCACCGGTGCTAACGGGATAATGGACGCTGGTCTCCCAAGATACAACACTCTTTCACGGTATTTGGATAGCACTACCAAATCACCGTACGGTCGAACCGTAGTCAACCAGTACCTTCACAGGATCGTTGAAGCAGCGGTACAAGGACAAATTTCAACTGAATATTTGCCTTTACTCTTTGGAGGAGCACCCACTGTTGAGGACGATGGAAGGTTGAAGAATATTCTTCTTCAGAAGTCTTAGATTCAGACAACAATTCTATAAAAGAATCTGTTGAATTTTCTAATCCTTCTTTCAGAACGAATTTTGCAGAATCTCCGTTGGAAGTCGCTTCGGAAACTGAGTTACGGATTTCCCACTTCCCGTTTGGAAGTCACTTCAGAACTCCCTTTTGGAAGTCACTTCACTTCAGAACTCTACTTCCTAATTCAAACCGCAAAACTTAATTTGCTATTCAGAATTTAGAGAGAGAGAAGAGAAGATTGGTGTTGTAGTTGGTGTGTTTCAATAGAGAGATGGGAGCGCTTTATATAGCGCTCCAGGAGGGGCCAACAGGTTCGAACCCAATGAAAGGTTGCAACCTTTCGACCCAACAGTCACAATTGTTGGCTGTCCAACTGACGCACCCAACAGTCACAACTGTTGGCAGTCCAACAGTCGCAACTGTTCGCATTCCAACAGTTTAGTCCCATTTAGGCTTTGAATTAGGCAATCTTTAGACTTGAATATCTCATTCATTCGAAGTCGGAATTGAACATGTGAATATACTACGTTCATCCCCAATGGAAGGAGAACACACTCCAACCATCATCCAGTTGATTCGATCAACGGATCTCGCCATAATTCAACTCGAAGATTCGCCTTCATATTCTTCAATTCCAACAGAAAAGAGAGGAGAAGTGGGTCGATGTAAAGTTTCTTTGAGTGGCTGAAAAGTTACAATGGAATGATTCCGATTATAAAAGAGAGGAGAAGAACTGGTTCTCCCATTTGTTTAAGGCTTGGATCTTCGTGTAGTGATGGAAAGTAATTCTTGCTCTCCGTTGACCAGCCAACTGTCAATCTTCTCTTCAGGACGCTCTCAAAGATCAATCAGAAAGGAGCTTTGTTTTTAACACACTAAATGTTTAATGTCTATTGATTTCTCCTTTTCTTTCGCCCTGAACCTCTGTGGTTGAAAAGTAAGAAGCTTTTTAGCTTGAAAATTCTCAGCTATTTATAGAGAGGCATATGGGTATTATTGTCCACTAAAATCTCTAGATAATGGAGATTAACTCTCACATTACGTGGTAGTTAATGGACCTAGTAATGGGGGTCAGTTACAACAGAAACATGGATCTTGCGCTGGACGCGGACCTCACGTTTGTATAGACACAGGACTTAGACCCGCATCTCAGTCAGAACGCAGAGTTGCTCAGACCCGCATTTGAGGTGTAGTGCAGAGTTGCTCAAATCTGCGTTTGACGCGGAGCTACTCAGACTCGCGTTTGAGTCAAGACGTGCGGGGTTCTTCAGACCTGCGTTGGACGCAGAGTTACTCAGATTCGCGTTGAACGCGGTTTACTCAGGCCCGCATCTGAAGTCTCTGTCTTCTTTGGACGCGAGGTCCGCGTTTTAGTCTTAATGCGGCCTTGGCGTTGAAGTGAGGTTCGCGTCTGATGGCTTGTCCATAGTGATTTTTGGACAACCTGCATTGTCCAGGTATGAAGAGAGGAAGATTGTGGGGCTCAAAGCTCAAGATTATCATATTCTTTTGCTTCAGCTACCACCAGTTGCACTTCGCAACAATTTGGATAAAGACGCAGAGAAAGTATTGATAGAGTTTTTCGTCTTCTTCAATGAGTTGTCCTCCAAAGTTATGGATGTTGATGAATTTGTAAAGCTTGAGGAACAAGTGGTAGTGACTGCAAAATGCAGCTACTCTTTCCACCATCATTTTTCATATTTATGGTGCATCTCACGCTACATCTTTCATATGAAACAAAGGTTGCTGGGCCAGGCGTTTATCGCGCCCTATCGAGAGGTATTCCAAATATTGTATTTCTTATAGCAACACGGAAAATTTGGACATAAAATTAATATCCATTCCAACACGTTTCTTATTTAGGTACATAGGTTTCATGAACCCACAAGTGACAAGTTCATAACAGGGAACACCCTGGTGGTTCAATTGCTGAGAACCATGTGGCTAATGAGTGTCTTATTTTTGCATCCCGTTACTTGCGAGGTGTAGAGGGCAGGAATTTTTCGAGAATTCAGTTAGATCAAGCTCAGGCGTATGCGTTGAACAATCTCAAAATATTTGCAGAACACCGAAGGTAACTTTTGCCATTTTATTTTAATGAAATTAATTTTGTCTACACTTATTTTTTCACGATATAGAAATAATCTTTTAAGGTTGATTTCTCTATAATTGTCGTCAAATTGAAGAATTGAAGAAGGAAATAAGAGGGATAAATGCGGCAAAAGGATCCAGGACACCCTTGGAAAAGAGTTACCCAGATTGGTTTGCTAGTAAGCGCGTGTTGCAATTATAAACTTATCTGGTTGAATTGACATAAAATTTATACAATATGGGTTTATGACATTGTCATAGTTAGGTTCAAGAACAACTATTTGGGTTGTATCACCACGCGAGCATATTACATTAATCTATCTTACATGTTGCGTGCATAATCGGGATACCATACTTACAATGATACTAGTTACTAGAAGATGCGGAGATCCCCACCGACAACCTCAAACATGTCATGAGATCGATTACCTCGAGCACACAAGATGACAGTTAAAAAAATATAAGAAGAACATACAATTTAACGTGATTTGGCTTAAACTTGACCTACGTGCTCGGGGACAGAACTTGAGAGAGTTTTGTTAATAAACTTGGTACAATAGAGAGCTAGCATTCCCATTGATCCCACTAGAGATTCACTTCTCATTGAATCTATACCTAAATTATAAGAGTATACCTTCTCTCTACGCTACGTCATCTTCCTTTCTCTTGAACTTGGCTTCTTTATGGCCTTATATTGTTGTTCACCACAATTTCTTCTCCTCCTCTGCTCCAAACAATCTACTGGATTACAACTTTTATTTATAAGTTTTATAATACAACTCCTATTTGGACTATGAGATAATCCTCACAGTTGAATGCTTGAAGAATCTTGACCAATCTTATGAGAAGTTGATCTCCATGATTTAGAAGAATTCTAAACCCTTTAACTTTAGAAACAAATCTTTATTGAATAGAATTTGAATCCTATTCGTACTCTTTCAGAAAAGGAAAGTCGCACGCGCCTGAAAAGGAAACTGATTTTCTTCAGAAACGGCATGTATAACTGATTTATCATGTAGATTAGTCGACTAGTTCTTCCATTAGTCGACTTATATTTTTTATTAGTTAACTGCTGTGTAACCAATCTTTCTCTGTATCTGCCCAGTCGACTTGTCTGTACATTAGTCGACTTATACGTCTTATAAGTCGATTAGATTGCTCCACCTTGATCTGTTTATTCTGCTTCAAGATATTATTTTCTCTAATCGGGTTGGATCTTCTTGGACCATTATCTTCTCTTGAAAACAAGATAAAATTCTAACAGTCTCCACCTTGACTTGCCTTCCAAGCCTTTAGCAAAACTCTTTGAGATTTTAGATTGCTATTTTGATTCTTTCATTGGCTGTAACCATACCGTGAAGCCTTAATTCTTGCCCGTTTTCCAGAGACCGTTGGCGAATTCACCACCATACCTTGGATTATCTCAAACCTTACTCGAATGCACCCTTTTTTGGTCATCCTGCAACATTAAGTCCAGTTGAAATTTTTCTTGAAGCTCCACCTTGAAGTGAGCTCCTTTCAAGTTTTTCATTGAAACTCTTTGACATAATTTTTTTCCTTTAGCTTTCATTGCATCATCACTGCCACCAACTAATTTCGCTTTGTGACGTCTTCCTAGCCATGGATCCTTACCGGTCTTGAGGCAGTCTGACTCTAATTCTGCCATGGTCTTACCAAATTTATACGAACATTGTCAAGGACTTGTCGTGTCATGGTCTTTCACCGATCACTTGGTGATGGTCCTTCTTTCATTGATGTTTTAACCTTGAGACTTACCGTCTTTACATAACTGCCATGGACTTAGTGGACATTTCCGCCACACATTGTCATGGTTTTCTTCCATTAATCAGGGTTGCCATCCACTACTACATTGATATTTGTTAGATCTATTACCCTGCTATTGATGATCTTCAAACTTGATAGATTCACAATGCCTACAATAATCTCACTGTCTCATGACTAGCCCATCATAACTTTCATCGTGATCTTTGTCAATTTCTTTACTAATCTGTATAGAAATTGTACCAAACATTGAAATCTCCTTGATCTGCACTCACCAATGCATCCAGAGCGCTGAAAAAATTAGGGTTCAATACCTTGATCATCTGAATCCGACTACGATTGCATGATCCACCTCCGATCAATCTCGTCCATTGACTATCTTTATCAACCCTCTGCTATTTTTCTTTTGACTTGTTGTCGTAGTTCGTTATCTATAATGTCCTGATCCCGCAGATACAGAGGCGTTACTATGACGTATATATGTAGGGTGGAATACTCTCACATATATATGCTAAGCATCAGTACATGAAAGAATTAGAGTATAGAAGCACAGTAGTAATATACATTCTAATAAAATAATACAAATACACTGTTATCACAGAACCTGATCTAATATTACATGAATATTCCATCACCAGGAGGCACAAGAATATGATTTACAAAGAGATTCACAAGGTATAGAAGCCGAGAGATGCTCAAGAGCAGTAAGAGGGAATCTTATGAGCCGGTCAAAAGGGGGTTGAAAGGAAATAGCTACGGACGATCTACCATCGATCTCCCATGCTCTTGCTGCACCACTCTGATCTCCACAAAAAGGTTCACCACAGTCCAAACTCTGGGATCTGACATGCTGGTCTAGGGGTTGTCAGAAAGTAACCTAACGAGTATGTAAAATGAAGTCAAGTAGCGTGCATAAGCAAACACACGTGTATTGATAAGTCTGAATCAAAAAATATATATAACAAATCGTGTCGTGAACAATCACACAAGCATACAATGAGGCAATTAAATAAAGCAAATATGGAAAAAAATCAGTTGTACAAGCTCAGATGCGGATTCATGAGATCAGTATGTCGAAGGAATAATTCAGATAAGAAAACCCTCATATATATATATATATATATATATATATATATATATATATATATATATATATATATATATATATATATATATATATATATACACACACACCTTAGACCTCATGTCAGCATCATCTGAGTTTACAATTCGAGTTGTCCAAATATTATATCATTATATATTATCATAGTGACTTGATTCAAGTATGCAAGTCAGAAGATTCAATATCACAGATATTATTTCAAGCAGGTGGCAAGTAATGCAAGTACAGTCCAGGTGCAGGGTAATGCGTTGTGCCACAAGCTTACAAGTGTAGGCAAAACCAGTTCTAAAGCTCAGTTGACAGATTCATAATATAATATATCGAGGAGATAATCCAAATAAGGAAACCATCACACACACACATACGCGCGCGCGCACACACACACACACACATCTTATATATCCCATGTCACCATAAGCTGAGTGCATACAACCTGAGTTGCCCTCATTTACTACAATTATATTATTAGGATGTCGATATTTAAGTTATCCAATAATAATAATTAGTACTGCCTAATATTTCAATTATCCCTCAGCTAGTGTCTCACAACACTGATAGTCCGTACTGGAACTCGCACTCTAGTAGAACTAATTCGGATCTGATATGTGAGCACTAGAGCCTGAAAAAAAGAGAGACCAAATATCTCACATTCCTAAATATTATTCTTATTTGGTTATTAAGTTATTATCATGTTATTATCTTATTTCTCATCCCGTTCATATGTTTTGGTATGTGTCATAGCGTCTCAGCACACATACATTCACTCATGAATAATATAATCGTTAATGAAAACCGATGGGGGTATCAACGAACTATATATACAGTCGGTCCTGTGCATACCCGGGACAACGGTTCAGGATATTTCTAGTGCTGAATCAGAACCCACCGCGAGTCAAACAGGAGGGGGATGGTCATACGTATATGCCTATATAGGAACGTAAAAGGAGATAGGGTGCCAGTACACCCTTCGGAAAACCTGGAGGCCCTCAGGTAGAACCAGAAGTTTTTAGTTACGCAACGTACCTAAGCCATTGTAAACACGATTACAAATTGATATCCATCAGTTTCTCCCATCCCCAGTGCAAGTTGTCTGATTATTACAAATTAGTTATGTTTACCAGTTTACGGGGTAACATGATAACAGGAAGAACAAGAGTAGTACAGGGGTACAGGTGCATAGGAGTACATGAGTATAACATGATAACAGGTTGTGATAATCATATATCAGGTAAGCAGTCGGTTAGGTGACAAGTGTCGAGTATCAAGTGGTGTACAATAATACAGGCAGTTTAAATAAACATAGAGTTATAACATCAATCAGGTAACCGATCCGCAAGCTAATATATGAAAAAAAGTAAAAGAATATTGTCTTTACAACCATAATTATAATAATAATAGATTACGCTAATAAGCAAGCAAGCCGGCAAGCGGGCAAACGGCTAAGCGGGTAAACGAGCAAGCAACGTTAAGCAAGGCTAGGTAGGTAAACATGCTAGGTAGGGTTGGATAGACAAATAAATAAGTGGAGGTAGTCAGGTAAGCGACAAGTGGGGCTAAGTAGAACCGGAGGAAAACAGACAATCAGGCAAGCGAGCTAAGCAGGGTTGGACAAAGAAGCAGGCAAGTAAGCTAAGCAGGGTTGGACAAACAAGCAGGCAAGCGAGCAAGCGAAGCTAGGCAGGGCTAGACAAGCAAGCAAATAAGTGGGAGCAGTCAAGCTGGAGGGAGGCATGGCTGTGTCGGCATCATGTCAGGCACATGACAGAGTCTATCTTTTGATGGAGTTAGCGTACAGCTCTAAACGCTAATGTGCTTGACAAGGCAAACGCTCACGGTGAAGCGACGCATGGACGTCCTTCTACACTTACGATGAAGCCACACTCGCGATGAAGTTAGACGCTTACGGCGAAGCGGCAAATGAACGCTATACTAACACACGTGGCAAAGCCACGCTCGCGACAAAGCTAAATGCAAGTAGTGAAGCAGTAAATGAATGCCTTGCTAGCGTACAAGGTATACTATGCTCGATCAAATTAGTGGTAAAGTGCTGAGCTCTAAGCTCGCCAGCCGGCGGAGCTAGAGAAACCCAGAGGGTTTAAGTCAGAAGACAGTAGAACCGTCAGAAGACAGTAGCCCAGAGGCTGAGACTAAGGCTGGCCTCAAGCTAGTAAGCAACGATAGATGCTAATGTGCATGGCGAAATATGTGCGATGAAGCGAGTGTATGAATGCTATGCAAACGTGTACGGTGAAACCACACACACGACTTAGCCTGTTATATGTGACGGAGCAGTATATGAACACCTGACTAATGCCATGACGTAGTTGCTTAGGCGAGTCTAGCAATAAAATGTTGAGCGTTGAGCGCTAAGCTCGCTTACCAGGCGGAGCATGAAAAACCCTGAGGATTTAAGCCAGAGGCTAGCCCGAAGGTTATGCCCGGAGGCAGGGCAACCACGAAGGGTCAGCCAAATCACAAAATCCAAACTCGCAAGCGGAACGCAAGAACACGGAAATAATTTCCAACACGGTTACAACCATCAATACACCAATACAAACACACATATACAGTTACAAGCACAGCCCATATACTACAGCATTGCCCACAAAAATATAAGTACCCACACAACTCAATTACAACCAAACTGCCACAATTATACAAATTTCCAAACATCACAAAATGTGTACTCGCCAAAAATCCAAAGGAGGTACTCTCTAAGACACTGGATATGATGCACGATCAGAAGAACACCAGAGGAGTCGACACGTACACGCCCAAAGAGAGAGAGAGAAAGAGAGGAGAGAGAGTAAGAAAGAGAGATAGAGAAAGAAAGGGACAGACCGTGAGACGGAGAGAGTGAAGAGGGGAGTGAGAGATTGTAGAGAGAGGAGAGAGGCACGACTGGCCAGAGGGGTGACCGGGGGCCTCTAACTGCCGTTGGTGGGGCGTGCGGTTGGAGAGGAGGAGATAGAAGGTGAAAGGGAGAGAGCGATTGAGAACTAGAGATAGGAAGAGAGAAAATAGGAGAGGGGCTGATGTTGGGCTATACACGCCGGCCAGGGGTTAGCTCTGGAGGTGGTCGTCAGCCTGGAAGTAGTCAGCCTAGGGAAGGGAGTGAGGTAAGAGGGGAGAGAGAAGATAGAGAGAGGAAGTGAGAGAGAGCTTAGAGAGAGATCTAAAGACAGGGAGGTTAGAGCACGCTAGATGGTTATCGCCGGCTGAGAGGGTTGTCAGAGCTAGGGCTGGGCCAACCAGATCTAGAGGAGAAGGGAGGGAGGTGATAAAGAGAGAGTGGGATGAGTAAGAGAGAGATTAGTGTGATGGAGAGAGGTTAGAGGAGAGGGGGTTAGGGTTGTGTCGCCAGCCAAAAAAAAGAGAGGGGAGAGAAGGAAATGGAGAAGAAAGAAAGAAGGAGTAGACAGTAGAAGGCAGTAGAAGGAAAAATAAAACAGAAAAGAGAAAAAAAAGAAAGGAAAGAGAAAGAGAAAGAGAAAGAAAAAGGAAAGAGAAAGAGAAAGAGAGAGGGAAAAATTAGAAAATAGGGAATTAAGAAATTTAGAAAATTTAAGAAAAGTAAAGTGTAGAGAAGGAAAAAAAGAAATAAATAAAAGAAAAAAATAAAATAATACTATTTTATCTGGTCAAATTTGACTATTACAAAAAAATCCCCAAAAATTCACTAAAAATTCTAAAATTAATCAATGGTACCAATCAGCACCGAATTTAGAGATCTGCAAAATAACTCAGAAAAAATTCAAAAAATCTAAAAAAATTAAAATATTGAAAATTAATATTTGAAATTGAAATGGGTCCAATCCAAACTACTAGAAAGGTTAAATCAAGTAACATCACTATATAAAGAAAAGGGATCAAGTCCAATACCAAATAATAATAAAAAAATAATTACAGGGGAAAATAGGAAAATAGAAAAATACGAGCGAAAAATCGGAACATGTATCTTGGTACATATTCTGGAAATGGAGTGTTACATTCTACCCACCTCACAAAAAATGCATCTTCAAAATTTCGATAAAGGGGAGATGAACACGAAAGAGATAGGGATAACATGAAAAAGAAAAGTGATAGGAAAAGAATGATCATTCGGGGAAATTGAAAGTGCGAAGATGGAAGGGTGTCACTATTCAGAAGAAGAACTACCAGGAAGGAAAAGATAACTTTAACTTGTAGTTGGAATGTATAGTTATGATTCATGGGCTCCATGTGCAAATTAATATTACATTAATCTGACGATTGATTGTACTGAAGAGGTGAGAGCCTAAACTCTGATGCCATCCTGTAACGCCCCGATCCTACGGATACGGAGACGTTACTGTGATGTATATATGCAGAGCAGAATTACCTTATATATATACACTAAGCATCAGTACAGGTAAGAATCAGAGTACGAAAGCACAATGGCAATATACATTCCAATAAAATAGTATAAGTACACTGTTATAACAGAGTCTGATCTAGTATTACATGAATATTTCATCACCAGGAGGTACATGAATATTGGTGGTCCCGAGATGATGCCAATTGTAGGATTTAGAATATACGTCAACACTCAAATAAAGATATTAGCGTTATAGAAATAAAGTACTTGCAATAAAAAGAAATTAAATCTCAGAAAGTAAAACAAACGCAAACACGAAAGATTTATCCTGGTTCGGTCCTCGTGACCTACATCCAGTCCCCAAGCCACATGCTTGAGATTTTCCTTTATCCTTTGACTTTGTACACCCAAAATCAATACCTTGCATACCACTTGACAAATCTCCTTTGCCAAATGTGTACAACTCTTCTTACAACCAAGAAGACTACAGCACCTTGTACAAATTCTCTTCAACCAAAAGACGCTCTTGTACAATGCTCCTCTTTGAGTGATTACAAATGATCCTATAAGGCTTAAATCTGTATGTGATCGTGAACAAGGGCTATTATAGGTGGACTTCAGAAATCTTCACAATAGAGTAGGAATTGGTGAAGAAACAGAAAGTGAAAATAAGTTTTCTGAAAACTAGAATTTTGACAGAGTTTTTGGGCTGAAAACTTTTTGATTTGGTGTCTTTAGCCTAGGATAACATATCTATTGATACTTGAAATCCATAGTCAGTTAGGGTAGTTACCAGGTCCATTTTGAATATATAAACATTGGATAACGTTGGATAAAATACCAGAAAACAGAAACTGTCACACAGTCAGAAACTACCATTAGTCGACTTGGGGTAGGGAGTTAGTCGACTAGGTTGGACAATTTACACTGGGTTAGTTGACTACAAAATGGGCCAAGTCGACTGGTCAAAATTGAATAAAAGGACCAGTTTCTTGAAACTAGTCGACCAGACTATGGGGTTAGTCGACTAGGCCTTTTATTAGTCGACTATTTATTCTGTTAAGTCGCTAATAATGCATATTGGTCACAAAAAGAGAGTTGGTATATTTGCAGGACAAGGGTTAGTCGACTACGAAATATGTCAAGTCGACTATACCATGTATAAGTCGACTACAAAGAGGTATAAGTCGACTAATAGAGTAATGATGTGTGTGTGTTTCAGGGCTTTTAACATACTACTAACCATTACAATACACATCAATAGCAAACTCTTTTTGGGAAGTCTTGATCATGTAGAACTCTTAAATAGGCTTGTAAGATAGAGTTCCATTGATATGTCTTTATAAATGTATCATCAAAAGCAAGTTCCAACATTCTCCCCTTTTTGATGATGACACTTTGTGTGCATGAATACTCCCCCTGCAGAAAATATATTATATGTTCTCTTTCAGTAGAAAATATGTTCTCCCCCTGCAGAAAGAGGATATAACAGATATAGAAAAACATGTGTTCTCCCCTGTAAAAAATATATCATAACATATATACATATATTGATAAATGTTCTAAAATAATTTTCTGATCAAACTTCTTATATGGTACCTAAAAGATAGACATTAGAATGGTACCAAATACTATAAGATCAAAGCATTAACGTTTAGGAGACCAAACCCAATTTGAATTTGGTTTTCATCTGTTAGTATACACATCATTGCATGACTTACATATATCATGTATGTATGATGCAATATAAGTATTTTTATCAATAATGCTTAAGTTTTTAGGAATCCATATGAACTTATTCTTAATTCTTTTTGAAATAATATCAATATTTCTTTTCACAAAAGAATTATATGGATTACTAACATATGTAGTTTTTTCAAAAAATCTAAGACTATAATGATTATGTGACATATTTTGATATGATAACAAATCATTTAACTTTTCTTTTCCTTGATTAAATTTAGTCACATTTTTCAAAATCTCCTCATATTTCATTTTGAAAATTGATATGTCTTTATCTAAAACAAAATTCTTTCATTTAAAGACATAATTTCACTTTTCAATAAAACATTATTTTATAATAAATTCTCATTATCTTTTTTTAATGATGATATCACTTTTTCAAAATCATCTTTTTGAGAATTTATAGAAGAAATTTGAGAAGAATAAAACGAATTTTTTTTGAGAAGTTTTTCATTTTCTTTTGTCAAAAATTTGTTCTTTATCTTTTTTATCTTAAGGTCATTGTATAATTCTTGAAATGCATTTAAGAGTTCAGAAAATTGTACCTCATCTTCGGGTCTGTTTGGTTGTCGTAACTGGCCGTAATTCGTAGTTGTAATTGGTAAAGTGTTTTACAATTGTAAATGAGTTACATGTATGTAAATTTTACGGTGTTTGGTTACTAATATAAAATTGTAAAGTAGGAAAGTATATTGTACTTTACGGTGTTTGGTTGTCATAATGTATAAGTCGTAAGTGAAAAGTTGACCACAAAATTAACTATTTGGTGATTTTAAAAGTTTTAATCCTGTAAATAAATATTAAAAAAGTTAAATATTAAAATTTTAATATTAATATAAAAAATATTACAAATTTGTATGACCCAAAAATTAACTGTAACTGGGCTGTAAGTGAGTGGTAACTGGGTTGCAAGTAAGTGTTAGTTAAGTTACGTAAGTCTTTTACGAATTACGGTCCAAACAAACGCCGTAGTTGTAACTGGGTAGTAAGTCATTTACGCATTACGGAGTGTTACGCGCAACAAACGGCCCCTTCTTATAGAGCCATGTAACAGATGGTGACATGTTTAGCGGTTTCTTCTTCATCAGAGGAAGAGGAATCACTATTTTCCATGATGCTTGGTAGTCTTTCTTCTTTCTGAACTTTTTGCTCTTGAATTTATCTTTGTTTTTGAGCAATGAGCAGTCCTTCTTCATATGACATGTTTTATTACAATTAAAACATTTAAACTTACCTTACTTCAAGAACTTTCTTTTGAAAGCATTGCCATCTCCTCTTCATCATTATCTGAATTGTCTGTGTCTGAGGATGCATGGAAGGTAAGTTTTTTCTTCTTTGAGAGAGCTTGTTGTTCATCCTTCTTTCTATCTTCGAGTTGCACTTCATATGCCATTAGATTACCAATAAGGTTTTCTAACGACATTGTTGAGAGATCATTCGCTTCTTCGATTGCAGTTGTCTTCTTCTCCAAATCTGATGTGAGTGCACGAAGGATCTTACGAACTTTTTCGACTTGGGTGCATTCCTTTCTAAGAGATGCTAAGGAATTTGTTATGTCGGTGAACCTTGTAACTATTTCTGAGATGGTTTCATTCTCTTTCATTTTGAAAAGTTCAAACCTGTGGACAAGAATAGAAATTTTAGATTCCTTAACCTTATTTGTGACTTCATATCTTACCTGTAGAGTGTGTCATAATTGATTTGCAGAAGTGGCTGTTGACACACGGTTGAAATCTTCTTTCGTTAAGGCACAGAATAAAGCATTTCATCGCTTTGGCATCAAGGTTCGTATTCTTCTTTTGATCATCACTCCAGGCGGTATAGTTGGTACTCGTTTTGGTGTACGCTGCTTCTACTATGTTCCATAGTTCGTAGTTGATCGATTGCAAGTAAATCTTCATTCTACACTTTCAATAGTTGTAGTTGAATCCGTCAAATAGCGGTGGACGTTGTGTAGAATGTACTTCTTTGAATTGTGACGAAGGAAATTCCGTTGCCAGCCTTGTATGGTTGTTGACTGGGTATGCAGGGTTTGTATGCTGGGCTGGGCTCTGATACTAATTGTTGGTCCCGAAATGATGCCAATTGTAGGATCTAGAATATACGTCAACACTCAAACAAAGATATTAGCATCACAGAAATAAAGTACTTGCAATAAAAGAATATTAAATCTCAGAAGTAAAACAAACGTAAACACGAGAGATTTATCCTGGTTCGGTCCTCGTGACTTACATCCAGTCCCCAAGCCACCCGCTTGAGATTTTTCTTTATCCTTTGACTTTGTACACCCAAAATCAACACCTTGCACACCACTTGACAAATCCCCTTTGCCAAATGTGTACAACTCTTCTTACAACCAAGAAGACCACAACAACTTATACAAACTCTCTTCAACCCGAAGACGCTCTTGTACAATGCTCCTCTTTGAGTGATTACAAATGATCCTATAAGCCTTGAATCTGTATATGATCGTGAACAAGGGCTATTATAGGTGGACTTTCAGAAATCTTCACAATAGAGTAGAAATTGGTGAAGAAATAGAAAGTGGAAACAAGTTTTCTGAAAACTAGAATTTTGACAGAGTTTTTGGGCTGAAAACTTTTTGATTTGGTGTCTTTAGCCTAGGATAACATACCAATTTAAAGCTGAAATCCATAGTCAGTTAGGGTAGTTATCAGGTCCATTTTGAATATATAAACGTTGGATAACGTTGGATAAAACTCCAGAAAATAGAAACTGTCTAACAGTCAGAAACTGCCATTAGTCGACTTGGAGTAGGGGGTTAGTCGACTAGGTTGGGCAATTTACACTGGGTTAGTCGACTACAAAATGGGCCAAGTCAACTAGGTCAAAATTGAATCAAAAGACAAATTTATTGAAACTAGTCGACCAGACTAAAGGGTTAGTCGACTAGGCCTTTTATTAGTCGACTATAAATTCTGTTAAGTCGACTAATAATGCATATTGGTCACAAAACAGAGAGTTGGTATATTTGCAGGACAAGGGTTAGTCGACTATGAAATATGTCAAGTCGACTATACCATGTATAAGTCGACTACAAAGAGGTATAAGTCGACTAATAGAGTAATGATGTGTGTGTGTGTGTGTTTCAAGGCTTTTAACATAATATTAACCATTACAATATACATCAATTGCAACTCTCTTTGGGAAGTATTGATCATGTAGAACTCTTGAATAGGCTTGTAAGATAGAGCTCCATTGACATGTCTTCACAAATGTATCATCAAAAGCAAGTTCTAACAAATATGATTTACAAAGAGATTCATAAGGTATAGAAGCTGAAAGATGCTCACGAGCAGCAAGAGGGAATCTCAAGAACTGATCAAGAGGGGGCTAAAAATAATGAACTTCAGACTATCTACCATCAATCTTCCACGCTTCCATTATGCCACTCTGATCTCCAGGGAAAGGTTTACCATGATCCAAGCTTCGAGATCTGGACATGTAGGTCTAAGGGTTGTCAGAAAATAGCCCAACGAGTACGTAAGATGAAACCAAGTGTTGTGCATAAGCAAATACACGTGTATCAATAAATTTGAATAAAAATATAAATCGAAAATCGTGTCATGAACAGTCACACAAGCATACAATGAGGCAATCAATTAAAGAAATATAGGTAAAACCAGTTGTACAAGCTCATATCGGATTCGTGAGATCAGTACGTCGAGGGGATAATCCAAACAGGGAAACCCTCATATATATATATACTGTCACGCCCCGCTTCCAAAATACGCTAAAGCGGAGACGCGACACGAGTCGACGACGCATATATGCAAAGAAAATACCTCACGTATATGCGCTAAGCCTTAAATAACCCGAAACAAGCTATAAATTTATACTATAATGAGTCAACGACCACTGCAATAATACATATATCCACACATGATATCATATGAATAAAGAACTAGAATAACAAATGAATCTGATATAACGAGAATCAAAAAATAATATGAAGACAAGAAAGATAAGAATACCGGAACCGAATAGGGAGAAGCTCCAGCTCTTCGCGAAGTGTACCGTCTCCTCGAACACCTGCACAATAGAAACAAAGTGTCCAATATCTGGACGTGCAAATCCAGGGTCGTCAGAAAGCGACCTGGTGAGTGTGTGTGTAATGGTGAGAGCTCATGCATATAAACAATGTGCACAGAATAATAACCAGATAAACTACAGATAGAAGATAACTAAATAACATGATAAACAGATAATTAAAGGATAACTGCATAACAACATGAAGATAAAAGCCAACTATCACAACTGTAAATAAGCAACCAATGTCAAGATGTGTAACCTAGCATATGTCACTGGTCTGGTCTGGTGTACAATCCTCTATATATATATATATATATATATATATATATATATATATATATATATATATATATATATATATATATATATATATAATATATATAGAGAGAGAGAGAGAGAGAGAGAGAGAGAGAGAGAGAAATGTATATCAGCCCGCGGGCTGAGAGTACTCTCTCAGCCTGCGGTGACGTGGCTCGATTTGTCACCTCACTGACTTGCGGCCCGCTTTTAGGGAGAAGTTAAATTACCAAATACCCCTTATGATAACTTTTCCTTATTGTTTATTATTATTTTTCCCCCCTTTTATTTTGCCGCTCTTTATAGGATATAAATTACTTTTCGCCTTATTTCTTTACCTCTTTTTTGTAAGATCTAGTTTCTCCTTTTCAGCCTGGGATAAATTTTTTTTTGAAAATATAAAATCTTTTCAGATCAATGTTTTCAGCCTGCGATAAAATTCTACTTTATAGTTTAATTTTTTTGTATATAATGTAGTCAGAGTCTTTGGTCGCATTGTACATTTAAACTGCGACCTTAGTCAAAGTCTTTGGTCGCAGTGTACATAGTGAAATGCGACCAAGGTCGCAGTGTTGTTATTGATAAAGATGGCCAGCAACTGCAATCTAGGGTTGCATTACATGGACTGCGACTTTGGTCGCAGTACGTTAAGTATTATTTTTTTTGAATATAATGTAGTCAGAGTCTTTGGTCGCATTGTACATTTAAACTGCGACCTTAGCCAAAGTCTTTTGTCGCAGTGTACATGGTTAAATGTGACCAAGGTCGCAGTGTTATTATTGATAAAGATGGCCAGCAACTGCAATCTAGGGTTGCATTACGTGGACTGCGACTTTGGTCGCAGTACGTTAAGTAAGTGTTGTTTTATTAAGTGTTGTTTTTTGGATTAAGTCATTTTTGAATCTAAATGAAAAATGAAAAGTTGTCTGTTGTCTGATGCGACTTGGAGTCAGTCCGTGAGACGCGACCTGTCATAAAGATTTTATGAGATCTTTTAACGTCAAGTCTATGTTGACGAACCCCGCACCATTCGTTGTTTCCCGAAGCGGTTGTCTACGCGTCGGTTCTTCATTGGGTTTAGGCGTTAATGTCTTTTAATGCCAAACCGACGCTGGCGGTTGGAGACCATTAATGCCGACGATTCTGATTAATGAACCATTAATTATGGTTATTATGGGCTGCCTATAAATAGGGCTCACGCTCTCCCTTTAACAGTCCATAATTAGACTGTTTTCTTTCGAGAGCAATTGCTCTGAGAATTTCCGTCTTCTTCAGAGTCTCTAACAGAGGCCTGCCTCCATGGATGAAGATGACCCTATTGACGAACTTGATCGATGTTCGTCCACAAGGGAAGAAGTCATAGACCTCATCGTCCATAAGGGAAGAAGTCATGGTCCTCGTCGTTCACAAGGGAAGAAGTCATGATCCCTGACGAGGACTTAATCCTCACCGAGATCTGCTCTGACTTGATGCACCAGTCAAGCTTGCTGGTAACGGATGGTCAGAGTGGGTATGGCGGCGGGGGATGTGGTGGGTAGCATTCCCTGTGAGGTCTCAAAACCTCCTCTCTTACCCCAGAAGTGACATCGAGGAAACTCCATGCTCACTGGATAACCTTCTGGTGAAGAGATGTTCATAAACGAAAGATTCTGCTGCCACCAGACCTCCAGGAGAAGATTGCTCTTAGTAGTCAACAAGGGCTCTTCTTGGCTCTTTTGATGTTTTGTCTTCTTGGATACTTTGATGTTTAGTCTTCTTTGTAACACTCAATCTTATTGATTCTGCTGCCACCAGACCTCAAGAAGAAGATTGCTCTTAGTCAACAAGGGATTTTTTGATGTTTAGTCTTCTTGGCTACTTTGATTTTTAGTCTTCTTTGTAACACTCAATCTTATTGATTCTGCTGCCACCAGACCTCAAGAAGAAGATTGCTCTTAGTCAACAAGGGATTTTTTTGATGTTTTAGTCTTCTTTTGTACTGCTGTATTTGTAACACTCAATCTTATTGTATAAGAGATCGTTTTGTATCATTTGCACATGCCTGGAGATAAATGCCTGGACATAAATAAAAAGCATATTTGTTTTTTTAATAAACTACGAACTTTTTCGCAGCCATGCATTGCAAACAAAACAACTATGATCATAGATGACACTGCGACCAAGGTCGCATAAGATACATTGCAAACAGTAACTACTGTGACCAGGGTTGACACTGCGACCAAAGACTGCGACTAAGCAACTGTTGCGGTGACGTGTCACATCGTCGCAGTGTTGTTGTTGATTAAGACTAAAAACCAGGAATAGCGACCAAGATTAGAGATTATTTTTTTAAGACTGCGGCCATCAACTGCGACCAAAGTCGCAGTGTTGTTGTTGATTATTTATAAAGACCACCAACTGCGACCAAGGTCGTAGTGTTGTTGTTGATTAAGAGTAAAGACCAGCAACTGCGACCAAGGTCGCTGTGTATTTTATTAAGATTAAACAGCAAAAACTGCGATCAAGGTCGCATTTTATTTTATTAAGACTACGGTCAGAAACTGCGACCAAGGTAGCAGTGTTGTTGTTGAGTAAGACTAAAGTCCAGCAACTGCGACCAAGGTCGCAGTGTATTTATTAAGTCTGCGTCCAGCAACTGCAACCAATGTCGCAACCTTTCATTTTAAAAATTTATAAGGGTGAAGTAATATAATTATTAACAGCGACCAAGGTCGCAGTGTTGTTAAGGATAAAGATGGTCGCAGTGTACATGGTTAAATGCGACCAAGGTCGCAGTGTTGTTGTTGATAAAGATGGCCAGCAACTGCAATCTTAGGTTGCTTTACATGGACTGCGACCTTGGTCGCAGTACGTTAAGTAAGTGTTTTCCTTTAGATTAACATGCATAGCGACCAAGGTCGCCGTGTTCTTGTTTTATTAAGTGTTGTTTTGGATTAAGTCATTTTTTTGAATCTAAATGAAAAATGAAAAGTTGTCTGTTGTCTGATGCGACTTGGACTCACTCCGTGAGACGCGACCTGTCATAAAGATTTTTGAGATCTTTTTAACGTCAAATCTACGTTGATAAACCCGCACCATTCGCTGTTTCCCGAAGCTGTTATTATGGGCTGCCATAAATAGGGCTCACCCTCTCCCTTTAACAGCCCATAATTAGACTGTGTTCATTTGAGAGCAATTGCTCTGAGAATTTCCGCCTTCTTCAGAGTCTCTAACAGGGGCCTGCCTCCATGGATGAAGATGACCCTATGCACGAAGAAGACCCAGAGCTTAATTGTCCTTTTTCAGGTTCGCTGGGCCTGTGGGAGAATATTTTGGCCGGTGAACTTGATCGATATTCGTCCACAAGGGAAGAAGTCATGGTCCTCGACGTCCACAGTTTTTTAATACACGGGGACGTCAATAACACCACTGCTCTTATTCAACAAGGGCTCTTTTGATGTTTAGTCTTCTTGGTTCTTTGATGTTTAGTCTTCTTTGTACTGCTATATTGTAACACTCAATCTTATTGTATAAGAGAGCGTTTTGTATCATTTTCACATGCCTGGAGATAAATGCCTGGACATAAATAAAAAGACCTCAATAACAACATTGCTCTTAGTCAACAATGGCTCTTTTTGATGTTTAGTTTTCTTTCTACTGCTATATTGTAACACTCAATCTTATTGTATAAGAGATCATTTTTTTATCATTTTCACATGCCTGGAGATAAATGCGTGAAAATAAATAAAAGCATATTTGTTTTTTAATAAACTACGACCTTTGGTCGCAGTCATGCATTGCAAACAAAACAACTTGGACCAGAGACCACACTGCGACCAAGGTCGCATAAGATTACAGTGCAGACAGAAACAACTGCGACCAGGGTTGACATTGCGACCAAAAAACTGTGACCAAGGTTGCAGATTATTTTTTTAAGACTGCGTTCATCAACTGCGACCAAACTCGCAGTGTTGTTGATTATTTATAAATACCACCAACTGCGACCAAGGTCGCAGTGATGTTGTTGATTAAGAGTAAAGATCAGAAACTGCGACCAAGTTCGCTGTGTATTTTATTAAGACTAAACACCAACAACTGCGATTAAGGTCGCAGTTTATATTATAAAGACTACGGTCAGGAACTGCGACCAAGGTAGCAGTGTTGTTGTTGATTAAGATTAAAGACCAGCAACTGCGACCTTGGTCGCATTGTATTTATTAAGTCTGCGTCCATGGTCGCAGTATTTCAACCAATACATAGTAGTAAAAAATGTAATTCACACAAATAACTTTAGAAAACAGATTATATATATTTAAAAAGAAAAACAAAATACAATTTTTTAACTTCTAATCGTCGTCATCACCATAGTAATCAGATTCGTCGTCAAGAGTCATGCTTTCGTCTTCTGTGTCGCTTTCGTCTTCTGTCTCTTTCTCCTCTTCAGGTACAGTCTCATCGTCGCTTTCTTCCTCTTCATGTTTGTGTTTTGGTTCATCAATGAACTCCCAGAAAGGGTCGTCTGTATCAAGCTCAGATTCTGACCCGTAGCGAGACATTGTTTCAGAACTAAACATAAAATCATCATTTGATGATTGGCTTCTTTCCGGTGAAGACGGTGGTGATGGTGAAGACATTTTTTGAATGTATTTTCGGAACAGTGAGAGTAACGAGTTTGAGCAAAAAATAACTTGGTATTTTTTTGTAATCCTTTGCTCATGACCCTTTATATGTATTTAATCCCGGAATTTCAAAAGGTTTAAGCTGTCGGACCGCGTGAATATCTCTCAAATATATTTTCTATCTTTTCCAAAAATTGTATACTTCCTAGGTGACTGTTCAGTTATCCAAAACAGTTTAAAAGTTAATACACTATAACTTTAAATTAGTTTGAACTCCAAAACAGTACAGTTTTAAAGTCGCATTGGGAACTGATAAATGATTAACTGCGACCATAAATTGCATCCGTAGTAGGATTGCGACTATGGTCGCAGTGTTTAAGAGCAGCAGTCGCAGTTTGGATATGTAATTAAAAGAGCTTATAAGTTAATATAGTGAGAAAGAGACCTTACAAAAAAATAGAATTAAAAGCTTTAAAAGAAGACAAAATATAATTGAATATCAGAAGATCAGGAAATCCTAATCCTCGTCATTATCACCATCATAAGCAGATTCATCGTCTTCATTCTTCTGCTCTTCCTCTTCATCACTTATTTCCTCATCATCTTGCTGTTTTTGAGTTTTTTTTGTTTCACCGATGAACTCCCAGAATGGATCATCTCTATCAAGCTCTTCGTCTGACCCGTTGCTAAGAAGCGAGCCTACAGCATCAGAGGACATGCTTTCATCAAGCATGTCTCCGTCAAGTGGCAGAGGATAATGTCTTCCTCACTAACCCACATGAAAACTTCATCATCCTCATGAATAGGAGGATCAGTTAATACATTATTTGATGTAGTGAGATAGTCAAAAGGAGTGAAGTCCAGACTGGTATCAGATTCACTAGAATATCCTAAAGACAAAGGACCGGTGGAGGATTGATTGAAGTTGAATTCTGAGTGTTCAGAGGAAGAAGATGGGGAAGACATGATTCAAGAATCAATTTTTTTTGGAAGTTTTTGAAATCAAATTGAAAAGGAAGAGCAAAATTATAGTTTTTTAGGTATGAGGTAATATATTAGTTACAAGCATTATATAAAGGTCAATATTGTGGAAGAACATGAATAGTAATAATAATTGTTACAGGTGAGGGTTGAGTATGGTAGGAAGTGGTAAAAAAATTAAATATTTAATTGAAGATTTATTGCTGGAGAATCCGAAGTACAAATTCACTTTTTATAGAATTGTTTGGCTATATCTTTAGATTACGTATGGTGCACATCTTTCCTTTCTCGAGATTAAAATTAGTGCATCTCTTTTTTTCTAGACTGGTGTTGTATCACGGTAGATATAATATTAATTACTTCTTTTACATAAGGCATGAGAAAGAAGATTGCGAATTTGGTCGCAGTACCGAAGGAGGTCGCATTGCTATGCGATAGCATTTTTTGTCTTGTATTCTTTATTCTGTATTAAGTCTGCGACCATGAAATGTTTTTTTACTTTTGCATGTTAGAAGTCGCAGTCGTCATTTAAAAGGGGTATTTTTGTCATTTTGATTCACGATTGTTTAGGCGGGATTTTTTGATTTTTTGTGGCGCCCACACTCTGCGACCGATGTGTGGCCTATATTCAGCCACGTCCCGCAGGCTGAGAAACTCTCTCAGCCCGCAGGCTGAGGTACAGTAAGCCCATATATATATATATATATATATATATATATATATATATATATATATATATATATATATATATATATATATATATACAGTTGAGTGATCACGGTTAGTCACAATACATTAACAGTTTATCATTATTAATTATGTCAGCAAACACCAATTGCCACATGTAATAGACGCATCCCATACTACGCCTACCACACATGCCAATCGAGGTTCTCAGTTATTGAAACTGATCGGTTGGAGACATTGTCTGTGTTTTAGGTGGGTCCCGTGCATACCCGGGACCACGGCCCAGACTCCTGGCGCTGAACCAGGACCTACCGCAAGGTAGTCAGGAACATGTATAATAGGAACAGGTACATGTATAACATGTGTAACAGGAACAGGACGGGGTGCCAGTCACCCCACGGGAACCCTATAGTGGAACCCTCTTTCGGCTGTGCAACCTAAATCCTAGGTCTACCCAAAATACAGACGCTGTCTCCTCCATCAATCTCCCCAATCTCAGTGTAAGTTGTTTAATATCATGTTATTAGTTTATCAAGATTACTTAATATGCATGTTACTTGAATCACTGGGATAACTCGGTGGTAGTCACAGTAATAATATCAACATGTAATCAGGATACCGGTATAACAAGAATATATAATATCATTGAACAGGATACCAGTATAACAAGAATATGTAACAAGTATAACATGACGGTGTTGTTACCGTGTAACAATATTTTCTCAGTAGTTAAGTAACATGGACAATAGTATCAGGTAGATATCATGTATAATCAATCAATCAGCCTCAAGATCAATATACTATATTCTAAGATTTATTATCACTAGATCAGTTACAAGTCTAAGCCTGGTCTAAGGTATATCAATACTAAACCTAAGCCAACAATAGCGATCTACCAACACATGAAATGATACTGATACAAGCTCATATCAACCACACAAATAAGTGGGTCAATCAATAATGTCTCATGAAATGATACAAGTGAGAATACTAGTAAAATATCTCAGACAGTCACATGAAGTGATGAAAGTGAAATACAAGTATTTATTGACAAAGATAAATAACGAAAAAGACAAAAGCCAACACTCACAACACGATTAAATAAAATTAAACAAGGAAGTGAAACACTCACAATAAAATTTAATAAAATTAAACAAAGAAGTGACACTCACTTGAACTCGATCGCAAATCCAAAGCACTGAAATCATAAGGCTCCAGTAAATTTACATAAATTATTTCAATATAAATTGTTAGATTTTTAAAAGAATATTTTAAGGAGTTTAAATCTTGATTAATTAGTTTGAGAGTTAGAAATATGATTCTTTAGGTTTTAATGAATCTAATAGATTTAATTTAAACTAATTTCTAATTTTTTTTGTTGGGTTTTTGAAAGATCACCTAGAGGGGGGTGAATAGGTGATTATGCTAATCTAGTCAACTCAATGCGAAATTTAAAAACTAAATGCAATACACTCAAGTGCAATCAACAAATGATGCACACACAACCAAACCAAGCAATTATGAATGCACAATATGAATATTTGCAAGGCACAAAGTAAAGAGAGAGATAGAGAGAGGCATTGGATCAAGCGCAAACAACAAGATATGTTTCGAGGTTCGAGCACCCAGCTCTACATCCCGCCTTCGACACACGAAGGATTTCCAATCCACTAGCTAGTCCACAAAGGACTCTCACAAGGAGTACCCAACTCCTCTCTTACAACAACAACCTCCTCCTTGAGGCAAGCTCCAATCCAACAAACAATCACCTCACAACCCGAGGGATTAGCACAAAGCAAACACAAGGATCACCTCACAACTTGAGGGATACAACCCAAGGCACAAAGCCAAAGAAAGATTTGGTTTTTAACTTGGTGGTCTAAACAACAACCACAAACAACTTCTTTCTCTCACACAAAGATCCTATAGAAGAGATAGTAGATTTGAGCTCAAGTGTGGAGAAAACCAATGGGATGGAAATCAAAATCACAAAGAAAATCCTTGGGAAAAACTGAAACCAAGATATAGAAGATGAATCAAAACTCTTTTTCCCAAAAACCCTTTTCTTTGAAATTCCAAACCCTAGCAAAAACACCAAATAGATTGTTCAATTTGAATCCAAAAACTTCTTTTGATTGCTGTGAAAACACCAGAGAGTAGGGAAAATTCGCACAAAAATCTTAGAGAAAACTCTTTCCAATAGGGTATTTATAGACCCAGAAAAATATAGCCGTTGGCAGCAGAAATGCCAGAAATACACTGCCGGTCGACCGGTCCGGTCGACCGTCCAACGGTCAATTTTTGCCCGTTGGCAGCTGCGGTCGACCGCCCCGGTCGACCCAAACAACAGAGAGCTCTGCTCTCAGTCCCGGTCGACCTGGCCGGTCGATCGTCCCAGTGTCTCCAAACGTGCACAATTCTGTGCACGTCGGTCGACCGACCCGGTCGACCGACTTCATGCCAAGTCGACTTGTTAGAAGACTAATCGACTGGTGAAGCCTGGAACAGAAAACTCAGTTAGAAACATGTTTAAAAATTCTTTTATCTTTTCTAAAAATCACCAAAAATAGTTTTATCATTTTGCATTGATATATAAACATGTGGTAAAAAGTTTAGCTCAAATATCAATCAATATGAACTATTTTTGTGTCTAATCATTTTTACCAAAAATCAAAACTGTATTTTCTAAAACTTGGATTTTGAATTAGAAAATACGTTTTGTCCAAAACTCTTCCAAATACAAAAACATGATATTTAAACACTTTGAAGCATGATGCATATGGATAGAAATCCAATATACATGAAACATATACATATCATAGTTTTTGTCAATAATTCTAAAATATGTTTTGTTAAAAATACCAAAACATAAAACACATGAATATGAAAGTCAAAACTAGTTTGTCTAGGAAATTAAGGCATGTATGTATATAGAACAAATCATATATACATTAAACCATGTAAACTTGTTTTGATCTATCTATTCATGAAAACCAAGATCGGTTAAACCTAAAATCGAAAAACCAAAACCAATATTCAAAACATGAAACGTGTGTGTTGTGAACTTGAGCATTATCATACTATTCTAATCTTTACAATTTTGGATCTAAACACAAAACTAAACTATGGTACCGAAGTCTTCTTGTAGAGCGCAATCTCCAAGCCGACTCGATCCAAAACTCCTTGATCCACCGAGCAAGTGCTATATATGATCTTTGACGCTCGGGCTCTTGAATCAACATGTGAAAGATGTGTGGAAGCTTTCACCAACTAATAACTTGATTATGATCTGAAACTAAATAACACAAGATTATTAGTATACATAACTACATGAGTTAATCATCATCAAAACTAGAGTGGAAGGCCTTTGGGCCAACAATCTCCCCCTTTTTGATGATGACAAAACTCATGGAGTTATATATGCATGGATTAAAGTTAAGCTTCAAAGAAGCTCCCCCTTAACTCATGCATAACCAAATAAACATAATGAATTGCAATGAAGGCTCTCAAACATGCATATCTATGCATAAAAAATAAGGGTTCTAGATACCAATGAAATATTCAAACAAAACATGCTCTAGATACCAATTCCAATGAAATGTTTAAAACAAAACACCAATTCCAATGAAATATTTAAAACAAAACATGCTCTAGATACCAATTACACTCTAGATACCAATTACAAAACATCCAATTACAAAACATGCTTTAGATACCAATTAAAATTAAACTAAATTAAACTTAATATATGCAAAACAAAAACATGCATATATAAACCCAAATTCTTCTCCCCATTTTTTGTCAATCATCAACAAAGAGGTAAAAACCAAAACAAACCAAAATCTTCTCTCTTTTTAATACAAGGAATCAATCTTTAATAAGGGGTAAAAGCAAAACCAAATCAATAAATTTTTCTCTCCCCCTTTTAGTTCGAAACAATGAATAAAGAAATATTTCCCCCCCATTTTTTTGTCTAAAACAAAAACAAAGTCAATTAGAGGTGACAATCAATTAAGGTACCAATTGAAAATATGTCAAAGAATAACATCTTGATACCAATTGAAAGGAAACAAACAAAAATATTGATACCAATTTTAAGCAAAAACACATGAAAAATCTTGATACCAATTTGAATTAAACATAATGAATTTTGAATGTCTAAAACACAAATATTTTGATACCAATTGAAAAATATTTTTCATTTTAAACATATGATACCAATTTGAAATTTTCAATCATAAAGTAAGGGAGTGGGAAACAAATACCAATTGAGAAATCACAATTGAAAGACAAAATCAAATTTTCTCCCCTTTATGAAATACCAACTAAAATAATGCATAGGCTTGATACCAATTTAAAAGTAATCAATTGAAACAAAGTTAAAACTTAAGCACTAGTATAAACAAGATTTTTGTGCTTAATGATATAGGGATATAATAAGCACAAATAAAACGTATATATGTATGAAAAATAGATACCAATAGAAATTGATATTCTTGGAATAGAAAGCATACATACATACAAACATATATGAGTATACAAGAAGGGTCAAGATTGATACCAATTGAAAGAATTCAATGATACCAATTGAAATAACAATAAGATCAAATGTATATCTCATATTACTACCTCCCAATCATGGTTCAAGTTTTAAATGATTTTCATTATAAGCATGCATGAACATGATCTCCCATCCATCCTCCCATAGAAGGTAGGGGTTTTCAAAAATAGATTTGAAAATGTAGTATGTTTGAAAATCTCTACCATAGTGAAGAATACGAACTAGTTATAGGAAAAACTTTTAAAACTAGTACGAAATCCTTCAAGCAAGGAATAAAACAAAATTGTTTTTCATGAAACACATGTAAATCACATGATCACTAAACACTCAAAGTCCATAAAGCTCATATCAAATTCTCATGAAACCAAATCATGAGTAAACTAATAAAGTGAGTGTACAAGTATAATGTGACACATATCAACATGAAATATTCAATTAGGCTCATATGAAATTCCTTGAAAACATGAAATTCATCTAAGATGTGAAATTCAAGGTATATGTATGTCATGTACAAACTAAAGTATACATACATATCCTAAACACAATGAGTCCACAAGAGTATATGCATGAAGGCACGTGGCTCAAGGATGTACATGTATAATCAATAGTTTGGACAAGATACACATATACATGAGGTTAAACAAATAAACACGAAATCAAGAAAAAGCAAATTTTCACCAAAACTAATTTCATTTCAAGGTATATGTATGAATTGTCAACACAATAAGTATACATACATATCCCTAAACACAATTGAGTCCATATATATATAGATTTGCATGAAAGGCAAATGACTCAAAGGGTATACATGTATATCTTAAGGTTTGGCAAAATAAACATATACATGAAATGAAAACTCATACACATAAAACAAATTCAAAATAGGAATACAAGTTTAAAATGCATGAATCATCAAAACTAGACTATACTAGCACATTTAATGGGTACAAATGAGCATCCAAGCACAAACATATATAAAGATTTATTTGTGTCCACTACATGTGCAAATATAAATTCTAGTCTTAATGAAAACTAACATCTAAACAAGTAATCAAATCATTAAGCATAAAACGGGAATCATAATCCAACATGATAAACATAATAATCAAAACATGAATTATTAAAAAAAAATCATAGTCAACCATATGATTAGCATGACTAAGACATGTGCATTAGATCTATGATTACATGATAGCTAAAACATAAAGAGAACACAAATATGGGTCCATACTAAACATGAGTGTCTCAACAACTAATCATGTAAAGCATAATTCTAATAAACATGGCAAACATCATACTAATCATGAAACAATAAAACATAAATCATTAAAACAAAAATCATACAATCATAAACATCCACATGATCATTATATAAATGCATGTGCATTAGATCTAGGGCATACATGTTAGTTTAAACAAGGTGAGAACACTAAATGTAGATCCATATAAAACATGGGTGCTCAAGTAACTAAACATGTATAACACTAATCTAATTAACATGGCATAAGCATAATGAACAATAAATCATGACATGCTATAAATAGATAATCATGAAAAGCATGCAAGAAAAAATGGGAGTTAGAGAATGATACCAAAACCGATGAAGGTGCATCTCTAATTCTCCAAACCACTGTGGTCCTCCCACCAAATCTCCTTGAGAGTGAAGCATCCAAATGGTTCTCTTTTAAGCTTAGAATGCATCCACCTCAAGGCACCAATACTCTCACGTGATGCGAGAGCTCCCACCTACATCAAAAGTCAAAGAGGTGGTTTTTGGTACCCATTTTCTTTTGGGTCCATAGGGGTTAGTTTCTTTTCTCACCCAAACAAAGCTAGTTGCTAATATTCATGATAAACATGATCATAACAAAATCTAGCAAGGTGGCCTTTTCGACCACAATGGTACATGTGTACACATGAGCATACATGTAATGGTGGTGACCGTGGGAAGCATGTGTATGCCGTGTAGGGTGTGCATACAAAGATGGACCTTATTTCTTACGAACCAAGGTTTCCAAACGTGAATGATTCAATGTGCATTTGCTCAAAGTGGAGCCCAAACATTCAACACTTTTCTTCAAGACATTTATATCATTTTCAATGGAGGAAGATAAGTGGAGCATGCAATAGGTATGCTATAAGAAGAAGAAGCTATACTAGCATGGCACACATGAGAATCAATATCAAATTTCAAAGATTCATTTTTCTTCAAACCAAATCCAATTCTTTTGTAATTGAATCAATTTATTTTTCAAAACAAGGTTATCTTTTAAACAAAATCCAATTTAGAAGATAAAACCTCATTGTTTTTCACAACATCATTACAATCATTTTTGTTTTTCAAAATCTCAATCTCATCAAGGGCAAGGTCTAGTTGTGATCTTAGTGAGTCACATTCACTAGTGATCTCTTCCTTTTCTTGCAAAACCAATTCAAAATTTGAACACAAATCCTTTAATTCATTTTTCAAAACAGGTTGTCCTCTTTCAAAAGATTGTGTTTTTTCCAATAAATTTTCAAGCTTTTGAGCAAGTTTCAAATTTAAAGTTTGAACTTCAAAACAACCATGGCAATAGGAAATAGAGCTATCATCTAATTGAGTGTCTGATTGTACCTCAAGGGAGTTTTCCCTTGGACCATGAAGCAATGCTCTTCGGACTTTTCTCTCTTAGATCTCCTCATCTTGTTGATAATCCTTGGAAGCTCGGGAGACGTCAATAAGCTCCAAACTGTAAAAGCCGAATCATAATGATCAAACACGGTAAAAGATGTTCACTAAGAGATGCTCTAAGTGTTCTAAGTGCTAATGCATTAGCCTTTTTATGCTTGCTACTATTAGGGAATGATTCCATAGTGGAGGCTTGATAAACTAGATGTCCTAGTCTTTTCAAATGGCTACTCATATTGGCCTTCCAAACATCAAGTCTAATATGGTCAAACATAGAAGGCTATCCATGAGTGCAGACTAAATGAGTGCAAATGAACAAAGCAAATGAAGATTAGCAAACCAAGATCTCACTCCTAGGTGGTTAAACCTAAATATCAGGAGCGCTAGCTCTGATACCAAATGAAAGATCACCTAGAGGGGGGTGAATAGGTGATTATGCTAATCTAGTCAACTCAATGCGGAATTTAAAAACTAAATGCAATACACTCAGTGCAATCAACAAATGATGCACACACAACCAAGCCAAGCAATTATGAATATACAATATGAATATTTGTAAGGCACAAAGTAAAGAGAGAGATAGAGAGAGAGTCAATGGATCAAGCGCAAACAACAAGATATGTTTCGAGGTTCGAGCACCCAGCTCTACATCCTCGCCTTCGACACATGAAGGATTTCCAATCCACTAGCTAGTCCACAAAGGACTCTCACAAGGAGTACCCAACTCCTCTCTTTACAACAACAACCTCCTCCTTGAGGCAAGCTCCAATCCAACAAACAATCACCTCACAACCCGAGGATTATCACAAAGCAAACACAAGGATCACCTCACAACTTGAGGGATACAACCTAAGGCACAAAGCCAAACAAAGATTGGGTTTTTAACTTGGTGGTCTAAAACAACTTCTTTCACTCACACAAAGATCCTATAGAAGAGATAGTAGATTTGAGCTCAAGTGTGGAGAAAACCAATGGGATGGAAATCAAAATCACAAAGAAAATCCTTGAGAAAAACTGAAACCAAGATATAGAAGATGAATCAAAACTCTTTTTCTCAAAAACCCTTTTCTTTGAAATTCCAAACCCTAGCAAAAACACCAAATAGATTGTTCAATTTGAATCCAAAAACTTCTTTTGATTGTTGTGAAAACACCAGAGAGTAGGGAAAAATTCGCACAAAAAATCTTAGAGAAAAACTCTTTCCAATGGGGTATTTATAGACCCTAGAAAAATATAGTCGTTGGCAGCAGAAATGTCAGAAATACACTGCCGGTCGACAAGTCCGGTCGACCGTCCAACGGTCAATTTTTGCCCTTGGCAGCTGCCAGTCGACCGCCCCAGTCGACCCAAACAAACAGAGAGCTCTGCTCTCAGTCCCGTCGACCCGCCGGTCGACCGTCCCCAGTGTCTCCAAACGTGCACAATTCTGTGCACGTCGGTCGACCGACCCGGTCGACCGACTTCATGCCAGTCGACTTGTCAGAAGACTAGTCGACTGGTGAAGCCTGGAACAGAAAACTCAGTTAGAAACATGTTTAAAAATTCTTTTATCTTTTCTAAAAATCACCAAAAATAGTTTTATCATTTTGCATTGATATATAAACATGTGGTAAAAAGTTTAGCTCAAATATCAATCAATATGAACTATTTTTGTGTCTAATCATTTTTACCAAAAATCAAAACTGTATTTTCTAAAACTTGGATTTTGAATTAGAAAATACGTTTTGTCCAAAACTCTTCCAAATATAAAAACATGATATTTAAACACTTTGAAGCATGATGCATATGGATAGAAATCCAATATACATGAAACATATACATATCATAGTTTTTGTCATAATTCCAAAATATGTTTTGTTAAAAATACCAAAACATAAAACACATGAATATGAAAGTCAAAACTAAGTTTGTCTAGGAAATTAAGGCATGTATGTATATAGAACAAATCATATATACATTAAACCATGTAAACTTGTTTTGATCTATCTATTCATAAAACCAAGATCGGTTAAACCTAAAATCGAAAAACCAAAAACCAATATTCAAAACATGAAACGTGTGTGTTGTGAACTTGAGCATTATCATACTATTCTAATCTTTACAATTTTGGATCTAAACACAAAACTAAACTATGGTACCGAAGTCTTCTTGTAGAGCGCAATCTCCAAGCCGACTCGATCCAAAAACTCTTGATCCACCGAGCAAGTGCTATATATGATCTTTGACGCTCGGGCTCTTGAATCAACATGTGAAAGATGTGTGGAAGCTTTCACCAACTAATAACTTGATTAATGATCTGAAACTAAATAACACAGATTATTAGTATACATAACTACATGAGTTAATCATCATCAAAACTAGAGTGGAAGGCCTTTGGGCCAACAGTTTTTAATAGGCTTTAAACTATTAAAATATTAACGGGTCTAATTTAAAATTAAGGAATAATGGTTTTTAAAGTGGGTGATTTGAATTAATTTATATTGGTATTACTCTAAAATAGAAAGTAGAAGTATTATAAATTATTGTTTACATTTTTCTCATTTTTTTATATTTTTAATAAATTATTTTAACATGCAAATCTTCTTTCTTTCTTTCTTCTTTATCTCTTTCTTTCTTTCTTTCTTTCTTTCTTTTTCTTTTTTTTATTATAACTCTAATAGCCTAAGCCCAGGCTGGACCAGGCCGGACCAGGCCAGGCCCAGACCTGGTCCAGAAGTCCTTTTTCTTGTTTTCTTTCTTTCTATTTTGTTTTTTTTTAATTTTTAACAGGGCCTAAGCCCTGTTTCCAGTGCAGCCCAGCCGCCTGGCTTGGGCCAGGCCAGGCCGGCCCAGGCCATCCTTTCTATTTTTTTAAGTGTTATACAGAGTCGGCCGACCCAGCCCACTGTGTACTAAATAGACCCGGTGTGGTCTGCACCCGGGTGGCCTGCTGCAGGCTCTTGGCCATTGGCGAGAGAAGGCCAGCAAAAAAAAAATTTTTCTCTGGAAGTTGTTGCACAGGGCCTGACCTGTGCAGCCCAGCCCGCTCTCACGCGGGCCAGCCCGGGCGGCTAGGACCAGCCCAGCCCCGGGCGGGCCAGGCCCAGGCCCAGGCCAGGTGTGGCCTGGCCGGCCAGCCAGGCCCTGCACAGGCTCGCCTGGGTTTGTGCAGGTGGCCAGCTGCTCTCGGCCTTGGCCGAGGGCAGCGGCAAAATTTTTATTATTATTTTTTTATTTTTTATTTTTTTAAATATTCCTATTAGAGAATGATATATTACTTTTATATAAGTTTTATTTAGATAAAGGTGAAGTTTTTTTTTTTTTTGATGATGAAGAAATTCTTGAAAGGGGAGATTTAAGCATGGTACTTCAAATTAATTAAAAATTTTTATTCATACAAATTTTATTCTATTTATTATTGGATGGATTCTCAATTTCGTAAAAGAGGATTTTTAAATCATGAGATGTTATCATATTCTAATTCATATAACTGATTTAGATATATGGGAGATCTAGTTCATAATAAAATAGAATCTTCATCATGCTATTTCAATTAAATATTTTAATTCATAAAAAATAAATTTTTACTTATTTGAGTTGTTCCTTCTTGCTTTCTCCTCAATCCCTGTACTTCGAAGCCCTTTTGTTCACGTTTGAGGAGAAAGAAGAGAAGGAAGTGGAGAGATTTTAGATTAGGGTTTTCTCTTGAGGTAGAAGATAAAGAAGGGCTTGGGTCTTTATATGGTTATAAGAGAATTTTGGAACCTGAATTTCAATTAGGTTAGATTACTTAATTTACCAATTTAGAATTCCAATTAGGTTAGATTACTTAATTTAGCAATTTGGAATTCCAATTAGGTTAGATTACTTAATTCAGCAATTTAGAGTTCCAATTAGGTTAGAGTACTTAATTTAACAATTTAGATAAGAATGGAAGGTTGCAGAAAAATCTCAAAGAGATTTGATTTAAATGTGATTTTTATTAGGATTTAAATTAGGATTAGAATTAGGATTTTTTAAGATCATAATTTTGAAAATAAGATTTAGATTAGAATTGGGATTAGAATTGGGTTTTGGTTAATGGGTAAGAATCTTAATGGCAATGGGTTACAAATTATTGGCTTTAGTTAAAAGAAATAAGTAATATTAAGAAAAATAGAGGGTGGGCTTGGCTCATGTGGGCTTAGCATAAAAGGAAAGAAAACAAAAGGAAAGGAGAATAGGCTGAGCTTATTGGGCTTGGATGAAAATAATAATACTACCCATTAATAATTATTTAAAATAACTAAATATAAGCAATAAGAGTCTATAAGTTATAAATAATGATATTAATAATGATACTAAATCAAGCTAATTAATAATAAAAGATAATAGGTAGAATCTGGTAAATTTTATAAATAATAATATGGTATTATTAAATAAGGGATATTACATTCTACCCACCTTAACAAAATTTCGTCCTCGAAATTTCAATAAAGCGGGGAATGATAAAAATCAAATTAGGAAGAAGATAAAGCTTCCACACCACTTCTTACTACATCGAGACTTCACCACGCTTCCGCTGCGCGCTCTGATCTCTGCTACCGGCTTTAAAATGAAGTAATCAAACTCAGGAGGCAAAATCAAGGAAATAGATCGAAAAGAGAATAGGAATCAAGATGGAACGCAGATTACCCTAGAAAAAGAGTCAGAATCGGGGATATCAACATATCAAAGAGATGGATATCAAAAGGGGGAATGATCAATTCCAAATGGACTCAATATCATCGTGTGAATAGTATATGTATATTGCAGTATAATTATAACTTGTTTCAAGTTACTAGTAAGAACTAGATTCTCTTTTTATGTTGAACCTGGCTCTGATACCAAGAAACCCTGTCACGCCCCGTTTCCCAAAATACGCTAAAGCGGAGACGCGATACTAGTCAGCGACACATATACGCAAAGAAAATACCTCACGTATATGCGCTAAGCCTTAAGTAACCCGAAACAAGCTATAAATTTATACTATAATGAGTCAACGACCACTGCAATAATACATATAAGCATCCACGCATGATATCATATGAATAAAGAACTGGAATAACAAATGAATCTGATATAACGAGAATCAGGAAATAATATGAAGATATAAAAGATAAGAATACCGGAATCGAATAGGGAGAAGCTCCAGCTCTTCGCGAAGCGTACCGTCTCCTCGAACACCTGCACAATAGAAACAAAGCGTCCAATATCTAGACGTGCAAATCCAGGGTCATCAGAAAGCGACCTGGTGAGTGTTATGTAAAGGGGAGAGCTCATGCATATAAACAATGTGCACATAATAATAACCGGATAAACTACAAACAGAAGATAACTAAATAACATGATAAATAGATAACTAAAGGATAACTGCATAACAACATGAGATAAAAGTCAACTATCACACTGTAAACAAGCAACCAATGTCAGGATGTGTAACCTAGAATATGTCACTGGTCTGGTCTGGTGTAAAATCCTATATCTATCATAGTTTATATATATATACAGTTGAGTGATCACGGTTAGTCACAATACATTAACAATTTATTATTATTAATTATGTCAGCGAACACCAATTGTCACATGTAATAGACGCATCCTATACTACGCCTACCACACATACCAATCGAGATACTCAGTTATTGAAACTGATCGGTTGGAGACATTGTCTGTGTTTTAGGTGGGTCCCGTGCATACCCAGGATAACGGCCCAGACTCCTGGCGCTGAACCAGGACCTACCGCAAGATAGTCAGGAACATGTATAAAAGAACAGGTACATGTATAACATGTATAACAGGAACAGGAAGGGGTGCCAGTCACCCCACGGGAACCCTGCAGTGAAACCCTCTTTCGGCTGCGCAACCTAAATCCTAGGTCCACCCAAAATACAGACGCTGTCTCCTCCATCAATCTCCCCAATCCCTGTGTAAGTTGTTTAATATCATGTTATTAGTTTATCAAGATTACTTAATATGCATGTTACTTGAATCACTAGGATAACTCGGTGGTAGTCACGGTAGCAATATCAACATGTAATCAGGATACTGGTATAACAGGAATATATAATATCAATGAACAGGATACCGGTATAACAGGAATATGTAACAAGTATAACATGACGTTGTTGTTACCGTGTAACAATATTTTCCCAGCAATTAAGTAACATGGACAATAGTATCAGGTAGATATCACGTATAAACAATCAAGTTTCTCATGTAAATCAAAATATTTAGGATGAATAATAACCAAATACATGAATATCAAATCTGATAACTAATACCAATTATATCAACCTCAAGATCGAGCTGAGTCAAGTCACAGTCTAAGGGTATTAAAACTAGACCTAAGCCAACACGATAAACTAACAATGAAATGGTACAGATACAAACTCCTATCAACTACGTAAATAAAGTGAAAATCATGGATGTCTCATGAAGTAGTACAAGTAATAAAACTGGTAAAATACAATAGAAAGTCACATGAAATGATAAGTGTAACATATAAATGTATACCAATAACGGTAAATAAGCAATTGCACAAGAACGAACACTCACAACATAATTAAATAAAATTAAATAAAGAAGTGAAATACTCACAAAATAAAATTATAGAAGGAAAAGAAAATACTCACAAATAAAATTTAATAAAATTAAACAAAGAAGTGACACTCACCTGAACTCGATCGCAAATCCAAAGCACTGAAATCATAAGGCTCCAGTAAATCTAAATAAATTATTTCAATATAAATTGTTAGATTTTTAAAAGAATATTTTAAGGAGTTTAAATCTTGATTAATTAGTTTGGGAGTTAGAAATATGATTCTTTAGGTTTTAATGAATCTAATAGATTTAATTTAACTAATTTCTAATTTTTTTTTGTTGGGTTTTAATAGGCTTTAAACTATTAAAATATTTAACGGGTCTAAATTTAACATTAAGGAATAATGGTTTTTAAATTGGGTGATTTGAATTAATTTATATTGGTATTACTCTAAAATAGAAAGTAGAAGTATTATAAATTATTGTTTACATTTTTCTTAATTTTTTATATTTTTAATAAATTATTTTAACATGCAAATCTTGTTTCTTTCTTTCTTCTTTATCTCTTTCTTTCTTTCTTTCTTTTTCTTTTTTTATTATAACTCTAATAGCCCAAGCCCAGGTTGGACCAGGCCAAGCCCAGGCCTGGTCCAGAGTCCTTTTTCTTGTTTTCTTTCTTTCTGTTTTTGTTTATTTTTTTTAATTTTTAACAGGGCCTAAGCCCTGTTTACAGTGCAGCCCAGCCGGCCTGGCTCGGGCCAGGCCAGGCCGGCCCAGGCCATCCTTTCTATTTTTTTTAAGCGTTATGCACAGTAGGCCGGCCCAGCCCACTGTGCACTAAACAGACCCAGGTGCGGTCTGCACCCGGGTGGCCTGCTGCAGGCTCTCGGCCATTGGCCGAGAGCAGGCTGGCAAAAAAAAAAATTTTTTTTTCCTTCTGGAAGTTGCTGTACAGGGCCTGACCTGTGCAGCCCAGCCCGCTCCCACGCGGGCCAGCCCAGGCGGCCAGGACCAGCCCAGCCCCGGGCGGACCAGGACCAGCCCAGCCCTGGGCGGGCCAGCCAGGCCCTGCACAGGCCCGCCTGGGTCTGTGCAGGTGGCCAGCTGCTCTCGGCCTTAGCCGAGGGCAGCGGCAAAAATTTTTAATTATTTTTTATTTTTATTTTTTTCTAAAATATTCCTATTAGAGAATGATATATTACTTTTATATAAGTTTTATTTAGATAAAGGTGAAGTTTTTTTTTTTTTTTTGATGACGAAGAAATTCTTGAAAAGGGGAGATCTAAGCATGGTACTTCAATTTAATTAAAAATTTTTTTATTCATACAAATTTTATTCTATTTATTATTATTGGATGGATTCTCAATTTCGTAAAAGGGGATTTTTTTTAAATCATGAGATGTTATCGTATTCTAATTCATATATGAGATCTAGGTTCATAACAAATTAGAATCTTAATCAAGCTATTTCAATTAATATTTTAATTCATAAAAATTAAATTTTTACTTACTTGAGTTGTTCCTTATTGCTTTCTCCTCAATCCATGTACTTCGAAACCCTTTTGTTCATGATCCGTTTAAGGAGAAGGAAGAGATAGAAGTGGGGAGATTTTAGGTGAGGGTTTAATCTTGAGGTAGAAGAGAAAGAAGGGTTTGGATCTTTATATGGTTATAAGAGATTTTTAGAACCTGAATTCCAATTAGGTAGATTACTTAATTTAGCAATTTAGAATTCCAATTAGGTTAGATTACTTAATTTAGCAATTTAGAATTTCAATTAGGTTAGATTACTAAATTTAGCAATTTAGAATTCCAATTAGGTTAGATTACTTAATTTAGCAATTTAGATAAGAATGGAAGGTTGCAGAAAAATCTCAAAGAGATTTGATTTAAATATGTTTTTTATTAGGATTTAAATTAGGATTAGGATTAGGATTTTTTTAATATCATAATTTTGAAAATATGATTTGAATTAGAATTGGGATTAGAATTGATTTTTGGGTTAATGGGTAAGAATCTTAATGGTAATGGGTTATAAATTATTGGGCTTTAGTTAAAAGAAATAAGTAATATTAAGAAATATAGAGGGTAGGCTTGGCTCATGTGGGCTTAGCATAAAAGGAAAAGAAAACAAAAAGGAAAGGAGAATAGGCTGAGCTTATTGGGCTTGGATGAAAATAATAATACTACCCATTAATAATAATTTAAAATAACTAAATATAAGAAATAAGAGTCTACATGTTATAAATAATGATATTAATAATGATACTAAATCAAGCTAATTAATAATAATAAGATAATAGGTAGAATCTGGTAAATTTTTATAAATAATAATATGGTATTATTAAACAGGGGATATTACATATACCTTAGATCTCATATCACCATCATCTGAGTTTATACAACCCGAGTTGTCCGGATATTATGTCAGTATATATAATCATAGTGACATGATTCAAGTATGCAAGTCAGGAGCTATAAGATTCAATATCACAGATATCATTTCAGGCAGGGGGCAAGTAGTGCAAGTACAATCCAGATGCAGGATAATGTGTTGTGCCACAAGCATACAACTGTAGGAAAAATCAGTAGTAAGAGTTCAGTTGACAGATTCATGAGATCAATACATCGAGGGGATAATCCAAATAAGGAACCCTCATGTATATACTTTATTTTTTGTGTCAACATCAACTGAGTGCACACAATCTGAGTTGCCCTCAATTACTACAATTATATCATTAAGATGTCAATATTTAAGTTATCCAATAATAATAATTAGTACCGCCTGATATTTAAGAAGCAATCTATGTAATCTTTCTCCTTTCTTTAATGGTTTCTTCTCTAACCTCTAACATGATTAGCTAATTTTCATTTTCATCGCAATTTAACTACTAACCAGTAATCATCTAATCTCTTCTTAATAATTCATATGAATCTAATAGCATTTATAAGATCTTACTCTTGCAAGAGCCATTGATGACTCATGATGATGGATTCTAGCATCTTCTTGCTAACCAAGTTAACTCTCTAATTTCATGCTTGCTTCTAATGATTTTGATGATCTAAGATTTGTATTAGCCTATTCTTGATGCAAGTTTTGCATGTGAGGAACCATCTTATGAGCCATACTTTGTATTGCTTCTTGAAGTCAAGGACTAGTGTTGGCCAAGGATCCATGTGAGACAACCATCACTAAAAGGTTAGTATGACTTGTGAAGCATTTAGTAGTTAGTACCCATGAATCTTCTTCTCTTTTTATTTTGTTTTCAAACCTTTTCTTCAACATAAAAATATCATTTTTATTTCATCACCTATCTTTTCTATTTCTTCTTTTCTTTTGTTTCTAAAACAATTTTCCAAAATCTCTTCTTATTTCATTTTCCTTTTATCTCATTTCTATTTTCTTATTTTAGTTCCATTGATTTACAATCACTTCTTATTTGTTTTCTCATCGCTGTTTTTATCACCTTCTCCACATATCACTTCTGAATTTCTTTTCTTTTTTCTTTTTCTTTTTCATTAACAAAGAAGAACTTATTAACATGCACATGAACGAACTGTTAATGCTTCTATCACCTCTCGTCCCTGTGAATTCGACCTGTTGAGCCAATGCTATAACGAAAGTATCGAAGGAATATTAGCGCACACACTTTTATATTGATTTCATAAAATACACTTTTTCAAGTACTAATTTTCCGCTTCGATTAGTGCTTCCCACCATCATTAATGATCACCTTTTGTGTTCCAAACCGTGTAAAGATGTTCTTCTTTAGAAACTTTATCACTGCACGTGCATTATTGAAAGGTAAAGCAACGACTTCTACCCATTTTGAAAAATAATCAACTGCAACCAAGATATATTGATTGGAGAACGAGGATAAAAAGGGGCCCATAAAATCTATACCCCACACATCAAACAACTCAACTTTAAGGATGTTGTTGAGAGGCATCTCGTTACGCCTAAAAATATTTCTTATCCTTTGATATGCATCATATGATTTAACATGAGCATAGGCATTATTAAATAGTGTAGGCCTATAAAATCCTGATTGTAATACCTTTGCTGCTATCTTGGTGGCACCAAAATGACCTCCCACTTCTCTAGTGTGGCAATGGTGCAGAATGCTTTCCATTTTGTTCTCAGGCACACACCTTTGCACAATTTAATCTGCACAGTATTTGTAGAGAATTGGATCATCCCACTGGTAGTATTTAACATTTTCTAGAAACTTTTCTTGCCTTTGAATGAAAGATCAGGAGGAAAAACACCACATGCTAAGAAATTTGCGAAGGGAACGTACCAAGGTCGTGAATTGGCAGTGATACTTAACAAATATTCATCAGGAAAAGCAACGTCAATGGGAAATTCGTTGAAGTCCTCTTCTTCTTGCTCAATGCAGGAAAGATAGTCTACCACAAGATTCTCCACCCCCCTTCTTATCTCGAATTTCTAAATCAAACTCTTGAAGAAGCAAGACCCATCTTATCAACCTTGATTTGGCATATTTCTTTACAAGTAAATACTTGAGGGCAGAATGATCTGTAAATACAACAACTTTGGATCCAATCAGATAAGAACGAAATTTAACAAAGGCAAATACCACAGCAAGAATTTCTTTCTCCATTGTTATGTAATTCTGTTGTGCTTAATTTAATGTCTTGCTTGCGTAGTACACCACTTGACAGATCTTATTTCGTCTTTGTGGCAATACAACTTCTAGTGCGTAATCACTAGCATCACACATTACTTCGAAGGGTAAACTCTAATCTGGTGCCACTATGATTGGTGCAGTGATCAACTTCTCCTTCAATAACTCGAACACCTACAAACAATCATTGAAAAAGTTAAATGGTGCAACTTTCATTAATAAATTGCACAAATATTTTGCAATTTTAGAAAAGTCCCTGATAAATCGTCGATAAAGTCCTGCATACCCTAGGAAGCTTCTCATGCCTCTCACAAATTTTTGGAGGTGGCAGCTTTTCAATGGTTTTAATCTTTGTATGATCCACCCAATTCCTTTTTTAGATATACAATGTCTAAGGACAATTCCTTCCTTCACCATAAAATGACATGTTTCTCAGTTGAGGACCAAATTTGTATCTTCGCATCTCTGCAAAACTAAATTAAAGTTATGTAGACATGTATCAAAAGAAGGGCCAAAAACTAAAAAATCATCCATGAATACTTCTATAATTTGCTCAACCATATCATGAAAGATAGCCATCATGCACCTTTGAAATGTAGCTGGTGCATTGCATAAACCAAAAGGTATTCTCCTGTAAGCGAATATACCATAAGGACATGTGAAAGTTGTCTTTTCTGGTCTTCAGGTGCTATGGCAATTTGGTTATACCGTGAATACCCATATAGAAAATAATAATATGCATGGCCCGCAAGTCTCTCTAACATTTGATCAATGAAAGGTAATGGGAAATGATCCTTACGGGTTGCAATATTAAGTTTCCTATAGTCTATACACACTCTCCATCCAATGATTGTCCTAGTTGGTATTAGCTCATTATTATTATTTTTAACCACTGTGATGTCTTCTTTCTTTGGAACCACATGAATCAGACTGATTCAATTACTACCAGAAATAGGATATATCATACCTGCGTCAAGAAGTTTCAACACTTCTTTTCTTACCACTTCCTTCATTGTTGGGTTCAAGCGACATTGAGGCTGAATCGAAGGTTTATAGTTCTCCTCCATCAAGATCCTGTGCATATAAACTGAAGGCTTATATCTTTTATATCCACAATTGTCCAATCAATCACTGTATTGTGATTTCTTAGCACACGCATGAGTTTTCTCTTCCTCGTCACCTATCAAAGAAGAAAAATAATTACTGGTAGTTTAGAACCTAAAAATGCGTACCTTAGATGTTGTGGTAACTCCTTGAGCTCTAATTTTGGTGTCTCCAGGATGGATGGTGGAGCTGGTGAGGTACTTGCTCCAAGCTCTTTAAGTGCCTCCCATACTTAAGCAATGATGTTGTTGCTTCCAAGTAGTTCGCACACTCCCTTCTTTCAAAATCATCCTCAATGATGGTTACTGAATGAATGAGGTATGACACAAGTGGTAATGTTAGGGTCTCATTCTTAAACACTTGTGTCATCATCTTATCAATTATGTCAATATAATGACATTCGTTGTGGTTGGAGGAATATTTTATCGCCTCAAAGACATTGAATGTGACTTCTTCATCCTACACACAAAGAGTTAATTTTTCTTGTTGCACATCTATTAATGTATTACCCGTTGCAAGAAGTGAACGCTCCAAAATGAGAGGTACTTCTCTATCCTCCTCCGTATCGAGTGCGAAAAAGTCTGCAAGGACGTATAGCTTTTTTACCTTTACTAGCACATCTTTAATTACTCCTCTCGAGTATTTGGTGGACCTATCTACCAACTGAAGTGATACGCTAGTTGGTTTTAGTTCTCCTAACTCTAAGGTCTTGAACACATAAAGAAGCATCAAGTTAATATAGGCACCAAGATAACATAAGGCTTTTTCAAAATAAGAATTTCCTATGGTGCAAGGTATAGTGTAACTCCCTGCATCCTTAAGCTTTGGAGGAAGTTTGTTTAGCAAAATAGCACTGCATTCTTCATTCAACATTACTATTTTGTGATCCTCAAGTTTCTTCTTATTTCTTATGATTTCCTTCATAAATTTTGTGTATTTCGGCATCTGCGTTAGGGCCTCTGCAAAAATTGTTAATATGCAGTTTTTAAATATTTTAGAAATTGAACAAATTGCTTATTTGTAGTCCTTTGCTTGTGTTCTGGGGGAATGGAAGTGTGAGAACATATGACTTGATAACTGACTTCTCTGTAGGACCTTGCAGAGCTTGAGAATCTCCCAGAGTTCGGCTATCTGGCCGAGATTTCGGCTGGCTGGCCGAATTTTTGCTCTGTATATCTCTTGCCTTCTTCTCTTTTTCTGAGTTTTCATCTCCAGTGTCTGCTAGAGCAGGGTTTTCTTCTCTAGAGACTTGGTCCTGTACTAGGACTTTTTTACTTCTTAACGTGATTGTCTTGACGTGTTCTTTGGAATTTACCTCTGTGTTGCTTGGTAATGATCCCTATGGTTAATTAGACAGCAGGCTGAAAATTTGACTCATCTGCACCTCTAAGTTATGAATTACAGCTGCTGGGTTCTGCAGATCGGTGTCTGTGATGGTCATGAACGTTTGTGTAGTGGCGGCGAGCTGTTGTTTTGTCTTCTCCAGGCTTGGCTTCTTCTCTTGTGGTGGTGGTGACCTTATTTGCTATTGCTGAAAGTTATTCACCCTTGGAGCACTGTTGTTTCCATCCTATTCTAGATTAGGATGATTTCTCCAAGCTGGTGTGTAAGTGTTCGAATAGGGGTTATTATTCTTCTGAAAGTTGTTCACGTAGTTTGCCTGCTAGTTTGAAGGGAACCCAAAGTTGCCAACTTGCCCTTCATTGGCTGGTTGCCCTGCAACAAATTCATCATATAGAGGTTTTGAGTTTGAATGATGCTTACATTGGTTGCATTGAGTTTCTTTGTGTACAATGCAAATTGTGCATGTATAGTAGAGATTGTGTCTGGCTCATGTACCCCAGCTGCCTTCTTTGACATCCGCTCGATCTGATTGCCACTGGTAGCTATTTGAGGCCATCTTCTCAAGAAGCTCATATGCCTCATCACGTTTCTTGCCCATGAGTGCTCCTCCTGCCGCCGCATCAATTATCATCTTGGTATTTGGATTCAATCCATTGTAGAAGAATTGGATCTCCAACCAAACAGGAAGTCTGTGATGTGAGACTTTCCTGATCAATGCTTTGTACCTTCCCAAGCTTTATAGATACTTTCATATTCAAGTTGAGTGAAAGTTGTGAGATCACCTCGTTGTTTTGCTGCTTTAGATGGAGGAAAGTATTTTGTGAGGAACATATTCGCTATCTCATCCCATATTGCTATGGTATTCTTAGGTAAAAAATTGAACCATATTTTCGCTTTATTCTTCAAAGAAAAAGGAAAATTTTTCAGCTTTATTACCTCCAGAGACACACCATTAATCCTTTATGTGTCACATATCTCTAGAAACTAGAGATGTGTTCATTGGGGTCATCATGTGGGAATCCCCCGAATTGACATGTGTATTACACCATTTGACTTAACCCCGGTTTGAGTTCAAAGTTGTTTACTTGAATTGTCAGGGCAATGGTGCATGAATTGGCTCAAGTAAGAGAGGGAACAACGTAATCCCTCAAAGCTTTTCTCTCGTTTTGTTCCGCCATTACTTTTTCTCGATTTCGTCTCTCCTTTAGCAAGCATCTGAAGTTTCTGTCAATCTTTGGATCAAGTTCTACGAGTTCTGCACTCCTACAACGTCTCATCTACTAGTAACAGTAAATCTGGAGAAAACTCAACTCCATTCAGAGCAGGAATTCGGCTACCTTGCTAAAATTTCGGCTACCTGGCCTCTGTGCTCGTTGAGGTTGAACTTCCTGTAACCTGCAGAGAAAAGGATTTTTATATTAGATCTACAGATAGAATTCAAATCAGAACAGTAATCAATATTGTTGATATTGAAAATTATATAATCCCCAACAACGGCGCCAAAAACTTGATGTGCGAATTCGAATGGCAAGTGTACCAATTATTTTCAAGTAATATGTAGTAAGTAGAGTATCATTCCCACAAGGATTGTTGTTTCAAGTACCAACTTAATCTTTCCTATTTCTATTTGAATAATTAATTTAATTGAAAGATGTTGTGATTAAAGTACTAGTAAAGAAGTTTGTTTTGATTATGAAAAGTACTAGGGTAATGATTTCGGTAATTGTAATCAGATAAAATATTATGCTTGCGCTAATTCATCCTATTCATGCTAACAATCAGAATTCCCTATTCGAATCAGTACTTTCTCTCGAACAATAACAATTTTATCTTCTAAAGTTAGAATTTACAATCTCTCGATCTAATAGATTGCAAGTCAGAAGATGCATTAAGTATAATAGATATTCCTATTTGACTGCATAACTCTTACATCTCAACGTCTTGAGTTATGGTTGTTAATTCTAAAAGTTTTTACTAAGTTATCTCCTCTCAGACTCTAACCTAACTTTCTGATCAATTGTGCGCACCAATTGTAACAATAAGGCACAAGATTTAACAACTTAGCATATAAAAGATTTAAATTTTATGAAACACATACGAGAATTTGCGCAAAACATAATCATATATTCTCAATACAATCCCTACAACATGCCCCTAGTTATGAAAAATTAGTTCATAACCATGAAAATAAAACACATTATAATATTGAAAGAGATTATCAAATAGAATAAATTAAAAGGAAAGTAAAAGAAAATTAAGCACCAATAAAGATAAAGCCTTGAAGACTTCCCTACTGAAAGTACTTTGAGAATTAATGGCTAACAACAGAATTTTATTGATTTTTGCTCAAATAAAAGAGAGAATAAAATTGTATATTTTACAAGAGACTTGACGGCGTTTATATAGAACAGAGAGCAGTAGAATCCTTGTCGAATATAAAAACCTAAGTTTCTTAATTTATACGAATTTCTGCCAAAATTCTATCCATCAGCAGCGCCATAGTTCGGCCAGCTAGACGAAATTACGGCTACCGGGCCAAACTTCTAGTTATAATGAAGCTCCGCTTTTTAACTCGTGTTAATCTCTGAGTTGGCATCCTCATTGATTGGTTCATGGCTGCTTGGCCGAAATATACAGCTGGGTGGCCGAACTCTTGATTCATTGCAGTCTCAAATTTTGTGAAATTTTTGATTTTTGCGTGAAGGCTTTGTTGGGATGTTCCAGCTCTACTTTAGATCTCTGATTCTGCATTTTTTGTTCATTTGATGTCGTTAATTTGCCAATTTTTGCTCCTCTTAATCTAAAATCTGCAAAATAACACTAACAAAATATCCATGCAGCATTAAATATGACAAATAATAGTTAAAAGTGATGAAAAAATGTATATAAAGCACACACATCAGTGTGTGTTCGGGTGCGTGCATGCGCATGAGTAGGTGTGGATGTGGATGTGTGGGTCCGTGAGTGTACGCGTGGGTGTGGGTGTAAGTGTGTGTGCAGGTGGTGCGTGTAAGTCAAAAAAAAAAGTGTGTAAAATCAATATGTGCACATTTATGTCTAATTTAATTTCAATCTGACTTAATCTCAGAATACATGTTTACATTTTAGGATTTAGATGATTATGCGGTCCATAAGAATGGGAGTACGCATTGAGACGAAGAAATTCAAGTTATGAGAGAGAGAGAGAGAGAGAGAGAGAGAGAGATGTATTATTCTTTTAGAAACTTTTTTCAGTAAATTTACATATGAATGTGCTGTTGAAGAATTATATTTTTTGTTGCAATTCTTTAAATTTAGAGTTTTACGTGATTTGGATTATTAATTGGTCCCATTTATTTTATTGATATATGTGTTTGTTGTTATGATTTTATATTGTATATATATTGATGTAAAAAAAAAATACATCATATATTGATAATAGTATATTTACATTCCCCACGGAATAGCCATGGGTAATGTTCATGCCAAATTCGAATTGACATTCCTCACAGATTTCCTGTGGGTAATGTGTATGCCAAATCCCAATTGACATCCTGTGGGAATGTTTGTTAATTTTTTTTATAGAAAATCACCCACTGGAAATCTTTAGGGAATGCGAAATTATAAACGATTAAAAAATATATATATATCCACGGAGTAGTCGTGGATAATGTTCAGTGGGTTAAGTCTTTCCTTTCAGAAACAAACTTTACTCAAGGATTTTGCACATTTCCCACTGGACTCTATAGCAACGCCCATTATTCACGGATTTGATAAAAACCCATGGGTAATGTGTCATTTTCCACAATTTTAGGCTACATTCCTCACGAATTTGGCTGTGGGAAATGCCCAGTTTTCTAGTGGTATTATTATTATTACATGCATTGTTATTCCTAGACCGCCTTTCAAAGGTGAAGACCCGGATAACTCTGAACGAAGAAAAATCTCCTCATAACTCTTAGGCAAACATGAAAAATCATATACTAACGAAAAAATAAATTGACTGTATTATCGTCTCTTCTACTAAATTGAGACTTGAATCTGGAACTCCTTACCGCACTTCTGCGCTCAACGGAGCTGGTTTTAAGAGGCATCACTCGGGTGTCTTTTGTTAATTGCCGCATTAATACTATTCTAGTTTCATGTGGGTCTGAGATAGTATTGATTGCTAGCCAACAAATACATGTTACAGAAGGTCCAATATTTTACGTGGGCATGCATTAAAGTATACACCATATCATGTATGTGAAATAGAGAGAGAGGTATGGAATGGAAGCGGGGGGGAGTAAATGGGGGGTCTGATGCGGATAGCGAGGCGCAGTGCAGTTTGCAGCGGGCAGCAGCAAGCAAGAAAAGTAAATGAGGGAATCTTTGTCTGACCGTCAGATTTTATATCGGGCATCTACGTGCATAAATGCTGCCTTACCTCTCTTCTCCCCTTCACATAAACATTATAACATTTATTGACATTTATTTTCTGCACCAGCCCCAGATTCGTTCTGTACGCCAATCAAATATCTTTATACCCGAACCGGGTCGGGTCGGGTCGGGTCGGATCGGGTCGTCCGTGCCGATTATTAATCACAACGGTTCATACTATTCGGAATGAAACTGAAGTGAATTCGTAACCATCTTATGTACATATATTGTTTTGATTGATAACCGAAGCATTATGTTGAATTTTATAAGTGGAGAGATTCAAATCAATTCGCACAAGAAGTATAGTCCAAATTGTGAGATTCCTAATAATAACAATATCCCTTGGACGCTTGTAGGAATATGAAACTATAGGTTTTTTTTTTTTTTAATCTTGTCGAGATATGAGTGGACCCAAAACTAGATGGTTGAGTTAAGAGAAAAGTATCGTTGTTCTCCATGAAAAAGAAATAACAAAACATGCAATATTAATTACATGTCACACGATTCTTGGTGTAGTGATTGTAAAAGCGTAAGTTGAGAAAGAAAGCTGGCGGTTCATTTCTTGAAACAAGCATGGAAGTGCACCAAGATCTTTTAAAATAAATACTAATTATTATATGATAAATTTTACTTTCTTATTGTAATTTTAGTTTTAAGACATTTCTTATATTTACTCTCTAAATCTTTCATAATTTTAAAAATACTCCTCAGATCTGCATAATACCAAAATTACTCTTCAAATTCTTTCAATTTTTCAAAATTATTCCCAAATCTACATAATATATATTTATTCCTCAAATTCTTTTATATTTTAAAATTAACCCAAATATCTTTTATGAAATATGGAATTCCAAAAATATCCTTACCCACAGATTTGCCTCCCTCCGCCTCCTCTCCATAACTCATCCTTCGGCTCCGCCTCCTCCGTCAGCGTTTCCTCCTCCTCATCCTCCTCCTTCTCATCGCCTCCTCCACCTCTGACGCCTCAGAAAGAGAGGGAGAGAGAGAAGGGGAAGAGAGAGAAAAAGAGAGGGAGGGAAAGAAACGAGAAAGAAGAGAGAGTCTGGAGGGTATTGGAGTAATTTTGACCAGTGGGGATAATTTAAAATTTTGAAAAAAATTTGAAGAGTAATTTTGATATAAAACAAATTTGGGGAGTATTTTTGAAATTATGAAAAATTGAACACATATGATAAAACCCTTATGTTTATTACTTAGAGAACTAGTAATCTAACTACGATATCTTCTTACTATTTGATTGCTAGAAAAGGCATGTCGACCCATTCCCGTGAGTTGGACGTGCTATTCATTTTGCAGTAACGATTTAGTAGTCAGCTAATTGTAGTTAGTTAAACATTATTAAAAGTAATACCTTTCTCTTTCATACCTGACTCATTGCCTTTGTAGTTAGCTTAATATTATTAAAAATAATATTTTTTTTCTTTCACGCCTCAGTTATTGCCTATCCATTTTGCCCGTAACCCAGGGCTATGAAATGCCCTCTTCCCATGTTGGTGGCAACTGGCATGTAAGTGAAGTCTTATTCATAAACTCCGTAGGTGTGGGCACTGACACACGCATGATATTTTTTCAGTGTGCGCGTAAATGTAATAAAGATATCAGTATCGACGTAAATATAATATGATAAGAGAAAATATAAAAAAATATTACACTCACGAAAACTTGAATTTATGACTTTTAATAACTTAGATTTATAAGTTATCACTTGAGAAAGAGCTCAAACTATTTTTATGCTAGTAAACATAATCTAAAAGAAGAAATTATATATAAAAAAATTAATTGTATTTACTATTACATTATTTTATTAAATTCATCGTCCACACTGACTGTGTGTGGATCTGCCTGCCCCTAAGTGTGAGCTTTGATCGATAGAATGGTTTTCTTTCTTTTATCAATGCAAAGCTGTCTGCTAGAGAAAAGCAAGAATATTAAGTAAACAAGCATTTGCATGTGAGAGAGATGTAACAAACTAACTATTTTGAAGGGGAAAAAAGCATCACAAGCGGAAATTTCGGCGTAAATTAGGAGAAATAGCGGATGTTATAAAAAAAAAACCATCATAGGTGTTTTCGTCTGTATGATAATCAGTTTATTTGATTGGATCCATACCCGAACCACTAACAACTTCTGAATTTGATTTCAACACCCCCCCCCCCCCCCCCCCCCCCCCCCCCCCCCCTTTTTTTTTTCTGTGAGGGAGAATTTGATTTCCAACTTCAAAACCTATAAATTCTTGCTGGATTGCGATGTGATCATTAGCCCCCGCAACCAATAACTCTATACGATAGACTCTCTGCATAGCATTTGATCTTAACTCACCTTTTTATTTGGTCCGAAAGAGATCTCTGAGTCCAATGTGACATTTATTTCTTGGTTCCTTAATTTTTATATACGTATTCCAGATCTGTCACAAAATATTGTGTAGCTTTGAAGATTAACGAGTTATAATATTTCATTTTTTGCATGGAGAATCATTAGAAAAAGCAACATACGTTGACTCATTCAGATCAGCAAACTTGAACAATTGGTAGTGCAACATATTTTGGATATGGATCAATTTAGTCTACATATGTTTCTTCCTGCAAAGTCCTTGGAAAAGATCTTCTCAAAAAAAAGAAAAATTATGGAAAAAAGAAGAAGAAAACGTTAAGAGAAGCATATAGCATTGTTCTGCAAGATGTCATGGCTTATTAGCCATAACATTTAGGAGAACAACTAAAGTTGCCACAATGAAGGAGACAAACATATAGGAGCTTTATATAGTAATATATATAAACAAGGGAAAAACGTTAACAGTCAAAACCCTAAGTGCTTCTAGCTACAAAACATACCTTCTTCTTGCTTTTATTTATACAAGTAGAATGAAAGAGTACTAAGATATTGGCGCGGCTCAATCAAATACAAACAAAAACCAAGGCCTCGCCTTAGCCAGTAATATCTGAATGAACCGGGCCAACATCACAGTAGCTATTTCAATAGAGGCTTACTCATGCCGGTCTCTTCAACAGAAGAGGAGGAGGAGGAGGAGGAGGAGGAGGAGTATGAAACAATGGAGACTTGAGAGAGAGAGAGAGAGAGAGAGAAGGAATGGGGAATGTCTTGGCGAATTTAAGAAGCTTGATGTGAGGATGGCATTTAAAACTCTTGGCTACCAAACGATAAAGACAGGCCAAAGCATTAATAACAAGGAAAAACTCCAACAATATTCTCTCTCTCTCTCTCTCACTCTCTCTGTGTGGGCATTTATGGGCATCTCAGCCAATAAACGAGATCCCATAGCCTAAAGCACACACCCAGCCAAGACCTAAACAAACTCGACATTGTATTCATGTACGGGCTCCCAAGGCTAAGGTTAATTTAGGGTAACATTCACAACTTTGGGGTTGTTTGTTTACGCTGAAGTAATTTGGATAGGGCTCAAAAGTGACTTCTTTTTTGACTCTTCTTTTAATTGTTTGTTTTGTGTCAAGAGACAGTCGAAAGAGTTTGAAAGCATTTTGGTGAATCTTGCATGAATCATATATGAAAGCTCCCATATAGAATGACTTCAAGTGTTTTCGTAGTCAAAGACTGAGAAGTTACTAGGAATCAGAAGATGATGATGCAAAATTAAGTATTTGTTACTATTACAAACATTTGGAAGAATCTTTCATTTTGGGAAAGACTCCTAAAACTTTGCAATGTATAAAAAGTATCATAAGTAATAGAGTGACTTCAAAGACCCTGAAATTCTTCAGTGCAAGCACCAAAATTACTATTAAAAGTAGTCCAAGCATGATTCCATTGAAGGGAGTACTTCAGGATTTTGGAAGAGATTTCAGTGGCTCCTGCCTGTTTCATGTAACCAAATGGCCCCTGCAAGTAGATTAGGGAACATGCTATTCCAAGACAGTGACATGTAAATGAAAGTTAATGGTATGAGTATTGTTAACTGATTCAAAAAACTTAGTAAAAATATTTATATGCAGTTTGTGATGCAATTTATGAAGAGTTATAAAACCTAGGGTAACAAACAAAGATGGTATTCAAAGTTTTAGCGATACTTAGAAAATGTATTCATAGTTTTCTATTAGTTCAGTTTGTGTACCCAACTGTTACCTACAACTAAGAAGTAGATAGAAATGGTCAAAGATAAATCTTACCCATGGCAACAAGAATGTAGGGAGAGAGAGGAGATAAAAGCATGTTGGAAGAGTTTTTTTAACTCATTAGAAGAGATAGTGTAGAAATCGGAGTTCAAAAGGAGCGCGAACACAGTCCATATGCAGTAAGAATAAAAGGTCGGTCGACCGGCATGCACAGCTTGGTGCACGACAGCAGTTTAATCGACCGACAATCGGGTCTGCTTGTCCTCAAGATTCGAACTCTGTTTTTGATTCAGAGTTGAATCCATTGAGATTTCATAAAACTTTAGCACTCTCTGACTATAAATAAAGGGGTATAACCCCCATGAATTGTAACCTTAATTGATTATTAAATCAATAAGATCTCTCTCCCCTTGCCCCGAGGAAGTAGGTAAATTGTCGAACCTCGTTAAATATTGTGTTTGACTTTCTCTCTTGTTTAATTGCTCTTGTCTTATGAATACTTCTCTGGTGTATCTCTCTTCGTTGGTTGGGTTTTCTCTTTGGTTGCTGCCCGACACTCGCGACAAGTGGTATCAGAGCATTCCAGGTTTATCGTGGGATCGTGTGTCGATTCTAAGAGCATTGGTGGTGATTTAGCGGAGATCGTGTGTCAATCTCGGAGCAGCGTTGGGACTTTTTGTAGGATCGTGTGTCGATCTCAGAACAGCGCTTGGATTGCTCAAGGAATCAAACTTGTTGGAATAGATCGTTCCTGAAACTCTCTTAGGGTTTCAACTTTGAGGTAAAAATTCTATCTTTATCTAATTTTTGATCTAACTCTATTTGTTTTCCGCATTATTTTGAGAAATCTATTGAGAAGATGGCTAGAGGTAGTACATCTACGGTGAAAATCATGAATTCATATCCATTGAGGATTGATGTGGTGAAGTTTGTTGGTAAGAACAACTTTGGATGTGGAGATGTGAGGTGATGGATGCATTGACGTCTCAAATCTCGAAGACACTCTACGGTTGAGAAAAATCTGAAGCTATTTCTGAACAGGATTGGGCTAAGATGAATCAAATCATGTGTGGTCTGATAAGCTCTTATTTGACACAAGACATCAACTATCCTGTGTTATATGAAATATCTGCAAGGCAGCTGTGGGAGATCTTGGAGAAGAAATATCTGACAAAAGTCATAGAGTCGCCTTTGCAATTGGAGAGTAGACTTTATGGCTTCCAGTTGAAGAGAGGACTCTCCATTGATGAACACATAAATAACTATACCAAGCTTCTTACAGATTTAGTTAACATAGATGTGAAGATCGAAGAAGAGGATAAGACGTTAGCTCTATTGAATTCTCTTCCTGACGAAGTGTATAAGACCTTCACCCTAACTTTGATCAATGGTAAACAAGTACTTAACTATAGAGATGTGTCGGCTGCTCTTATAAATTGTAAAGTTAGCAGGCAGGACAAGCTGTCTTCTTCTGAGGGTACATCAGCAGAGGCGTTGATGGTAAGAGGCAGAGGTTTCAATCGGAAGGGCAAAGGTGAGTATGAGAGATCAAATTTCAGACCAGGGTTTAGAGATCTGAAGAAGAGCCAGTGTGCCTTTTGTAAAGAGATAGAACACTATAAGGTTGATTGTCTAAGGATCAAGGATAAGAATAAGAAGACAGAGTCGAAGACCGAGGCAAATCTTGCACAGGTGGTCAGTACTCAAGCCAGTACTTCAAAGGCAGGTGGATCGGACTTAGACTCATTGGTATTTTCTTTCTCTATTACTACTTTTATTGTTGGCTACTCAGGAGACTTTGGGTGAATGTTAGATATTGGAGCTACATATCATGTATGCCCAAACAGGGATTGATTTTTTAGCTTTGAGAAGTTAGATGGATGTTTCGTTATCATAGGTGATGATCATCCGTGTAAGGTGGAAGGGATGGGTACAATTCATATCAAAATGTTTGATGGAATGGTACGGGAACTAAAGGAAGTGAGGTATGTACCTCAATTGAAAAAGAATCTTATCTCTGTTGGTGCCTTGAAAGCATTGGGTCATGGAGTATATGTTAGAGATGGTGTTCTCAAGATGACTAGAGGCTCGATGATGGTGTTGAAGGACATCCGACGCAATAACCTATACTACTTGATGGGTAGTACGGTTACAAGGCAAGTGGCAACTTCTATTTCTTCAGATGGTGATTGCACACAGATTTGGCATATGAGCCTCGGACATATAGGAGAAAAGTCTTTGCAAGCTCTAACAAAGAAGGGATCATTGAAAGGTGAATCTACCTGCAACATGGAATTGGGTGGACACAGCATTCTGGACAAGAAGACGAAGGTAAAATTTGGCACCTTTACTCACCGCTCGAAAGGTCTTCTTGATTGTGTTCATGTAAGTATTTGGGACCTGCCAATACTGCATCGCTTGGAAGTCATCGGTACTTTGTCTCTTTTATTGATAATTTATCTACGCATTGTTGGATATATCCCATGAAACAAAAATTTGAAGCCCTAAGTATGTTGGTAATGTGAAAGGATATGATGGAGAAACAGACTGGTAACAAGATTAAGGAGTTTCAAATTGATAATATTGAAAAATACAAGAACTAATTCTTACAATTTAGCGAGAACACTAGTATTGGTACTTACTTTACAAATGGAATACATGAATTGGCTAAGGAAATCAAAAACTAGATGTTTTTAAAAATCTTTTTGTTTGTGTGTGAGACTTCTTTAGCATCAATATATCACTCTAAATCTAAACATTCTAATTTCTTATAAGAGTTGCACAATCTTCATGCCTTCTTCAAGTGGGCTTCTAAAAAAGTTCACGCTTTGATCTTCCGAGCTTGAATCCCATATTTAAATCAACTTGAACACTTCAATACCTTCTTTTTGAGGAAGAATAAACTGAGATTTTGATTCTTAAACTCTGTAATCTTAAAACACTTGAATTTGATTAGTACATCATAATCATATAAGTTTTGTAATCATCAAAACATAAAAGGCAATTGTAACCTTGGGCCAACAATCTCCCTTTTTTGATAATGACAAAACTTATGAGTAATGTACATAAAAATGTGAGAGCTTGAGAAAACTGTCCCTGAAATTATGCGTATAAACTTCAAGTTCAAGATGACTAATGGATATATCAATAATAAGTAAGTCACATGCATATCAATGAAATTGAAAATTAAGAACAATATGTATAAAACAACCAATCCATCCATTCCTCCATCAGCCCAATATATATATATATATATATATATATATATATATATATATATATATATATATATATATAGAGAGAGAGAGAGAGAGAGAGAGAGAGAGAAATGTAAATCAGCTGACACAGGAGGCAACTCCCTCCTATGTCGCACTCAAAAATCGATTTTCTGAGTGAATTTTTAAGATCCGACCGCACAATATCATATTCATACTTTAAGATATACACATATAAAAATCAAGTGATTTGAAGTTTGTTTACTCCATTTTCTTTGGGTTCAAACATTAACGGTTTTTTAACAATAGAACAAAATGGAACGTTAGATCAATAAGTAAACGAACTTCAAATCACTTGAGTTTTTATATATACGTATATCTTAGAATATGAAGATGATAATGTGTGGTCGGATCTTAAAAATTCACTTGGAAAATACGATTTTTGAGTGCGACATAGGAGGGAGTTACCTCCTGTGTCAGCTGATTTACATTTCTCTCATATATATATATATATATATATATATATATATATATATATATATATATATATATATATATATATATATATATATATATATATATATACATACATATGTATGTATATATATGTATGCATGTATATGTATACATACATACATACATACATATGCAATAGAGAGTATACATCATAATCTTATAAGTTTTGTAATCATCGAAACATAAATGGTAATTGTAACCTTGGGCCAACAATCTTCCCTTTTTGATAATGACAAAACTTATGAGTAATGTACAAAAAAATGTGAGAGCTTGAGAAAACTGTCCCTGAAATTATGCGTATAAACTTCAAGTTCAAGATAACTAATGGATATATCAATAATAAGTAAGTCACATGCATATCAATGAAATTAAAAATTAAGAACAATATGTATAAAACAACCATCTATCCATCCATTCCTCCATCAGCCCAATACACACACACACACACACACACACACACACACACACACACACATATATATATGTATATATATGTATGTATGTGTGTGTGTGTATATGTATATGTATACATACATACATACATACATATACAATAGAAAGTAAGATAACTAACTAAATATTGCATAAGAACATGTTGATGAAATACACCTAGAGGGGGGGGTGAATAGGTGTAATTGCTAATCTAATGCTCTTTTTAAACTTAGTATGGAAATGAGGATGCAACGATCCCTCAAAACACGACTAGGAGCCGAATGCCCAATTAAGGGGTCTGAACTCCTTCCTCCCAATTCCCCTTGAATGGGTTAGAGGTGCGCAATGCAACCGTGTTGTATTGAGGTTATGATCGAACAATTAAAGAATGAAATGGTATGATGAAATACACACAAGTAATATAGCAAGTAATTAAACAAGTAAGGATTGCACAAGTAGAGGGTTAGTTCTCAAGCAATAAATTGTAAGCAAATAAAGCAAGAGAAAAGTAAGCAAGATGACACAAAGGCAATCGCAAACAAAGATGATTTGTTTCGAGGTTCGAGCCCGTTGCTCTAGTCCCCGCCTTCACCTCCGTGAAGGGTTTCCACTATCCCCTTAGGATCCCGTACAAGTTAGGCCTATCAAAGACCTCAAGCCCGTAGCTTCTCCTTACAAAGAAACTCCACCGAGGAGCTTGTCTCCACAAGAACAAGAATTACAATTAGTGATCTCAACTAGACCACAACACTCTTTCTCAAACTCTTTTACAAACACTCTCACTATATTACAACTTCACTTATAGAAAGAATATGAAATTTTTTTGGCTCTATGAAGTGTGGTGAGAAAAACTTCAGTTGTAGAGTGATATTAGCAATCAAACAACAACTGAAAATCAAACTTGAAAGATTGGAAATTGGAAGCCTTAAACAAAAAAATTTCTTTCTCTTTGAAAACAATGAAAACTTAGAATTTTTCTTGGTAAATAACTAAGGCCTATTCCCCACTATTTATAGGGAGAGAATAGGTTAAAAACTCTGATTTTTCCAGCTAATATCACCTGCAAAAGCTCTCCAACAACTCCTAAAAACTCTGTTAAAGAGAAAAGCAAAAACAGTTTTTCAGAAATTCCCAAAGAGGAAAGAGCCGTTATGGCTGTAGCAGGCCTACCGGTCGACCGAATCCCTGCTGGCAAAGAGCCGTTGGGGGTCCGGTCGACCGGTCAGTCGACCGATCTCTTTGGGGAAACACAGTTTCCTTCTGTCGGTCGACTGTCCGGTCGACCGAAAAGATACAGAGAGCAAACATCTTATTTCGGTCGACCGGTCGGTCGACCGACAGACATGCACAGCCTGTGCATGTCCGGACACAGCAGCCGTCGACTGTCCGGTCGACCGGTCTGCCTGAAACAGGATTCTGGGCAGATTTTTTTTTTTTTTGAGATAGAAAATTTTGTAAAAATTCTTTAAAAAATCTGAGGCTAAGTGTTATGCTGAAAATAGTTTATATACATGTTTTAAACAAGTTTTTGAAGATATAAAGCTTTGAGTACATGTATGTATAAACTAAGGCATAAACTTAGAAATAAACATTTTCAAAAACAAAGAGAACATACAAAACAAATGTGTGTGCAAATCCTAGAGCCAAATTTCACATATTCAATTTTTAACAAACTAAGCTTACAAACTACTAAGGTCTTCAAGACTTCAACATGGGCTATCTTCACTTGATCTTCAATATTGCACTTTTAGCCCAATTTGACTTGTCTTGAGTCCAAAGTACCTTCCTTTAGGGAAGAAACCAACTCTTTTAGATATGAACCTGAAACACACTTAATCAACAAATAATATTAGTACAAATAACTAATATGTTTTGTAATCATCAAAACACACTAAACATGGGTTGATTGTAACCTTGGGCCAACAATCTCCCCCTTTTTGATGATGACAAAACATATGAGTTATTAAACAAATAAAAGAGGAAAGAGCTTGGAAAGCTCCCCCTTAAACAATGCTATGTATTTAACATGAATATGAACAACTATGTAAGCATACATAAAGCATTGAAAATATCATCACCAAAAAAATTTACAAAAATAAGGAATAACAAAATTTATAAAAGTAAAACAACTTTCATTATTTTTCTCCCAAACTTATATATATTTTTCTCCCCCTTTTTGTCATACATCAAAAAGGGTTAAAACAAGGATAAACATACAAACAAGATAATATTTTAAGACATGCTAAAAACAAGAATAAGCAAACTAAAAATATTTTAAGCATCAATCAAACATACATTCAACTCACCACAAATAAATGAAAATCTTGCAAAATCTAAAGGTTTTGTGAAAATGTCTGCAAGTTGAAAATCAGTAGAAACAAAATCTATATCAATGTCACCTTTTTCAAAGTGATCTCTAAGAAAATGATATCTAATGTCTATATGTTTGGTTTTACTATGTTGATTAGCATTTTTGGTCATGTGAATAGCACTAGTATTATCACAATAAATCTTAACATGATCAAAATGTAAATCAAAATCGAGAAGAGTATGTTTCATCCAGAGTACTTGTGCACAACAAGCTCCAGCTGCTACATACTCCGCCTCGGCGGTTGATAGGGCTACACTATTTTGCTTTTTGGAAGACCAAGACACAAGACAATTACCTAAGAATTGGCATGTTCCACTTGTACTCTTCCTATCTACCCTACAACCGGCATAGTCGGCATCCGAATAACTAGACATGGTAAATTGGTTGGTTTTCGGATACCACAAACCTAATTCAATTGTGCCCTTAAGATACCTAATTATGCGTTTTACCGCTATTAAGTGTGATTCCTTAGGACATGATTGAAAACGTGCACATAAACATACGGAAAACATTATATCCAGCCTACTAGCCGTTAAATAGAGTAAACTACCAATTGAAAAGATTTTACATAGAAACATTGATACCAATTGTAAGAATTGTTCATTTTAAAACATATAAACAACTTTTAATCATAAAGTGTGGGAGTACAAATACCAATTGAAAAACAAAATCATATTTTCTCCCCCTTTATGAAATACAAACTAAGGTCATGCATAGTCTTGATAACAATTTAAAAGTAATCAATTTAAACAAAATTGAAACTCAAGCACTAGCATAAACACAAACATATATATGTATGGAAAATAGATACCAATAGAAACTGATATACTTGGAATTGAAAGCATACATACATACAAAACATATATGAGTATACAAGAAGATCAAAGTGATACCAATTGAAAGAGTTCAATGATACCAATTGACATAACAATAAGTTCAAGTGTATACATCATATTATCTACCACCCAATCATAATTCAAGTTTTAAATGATTTTCAATATAAGGCATACATGAACATGATCTCCCATCCAACCTCCCTTGGAAGGTAGGGGTTTTCAAAGATAGATTTGAAAATGTAGTTTGTTTGAAAATCACTACCAAAATGAAGAACACCGCAACTAGTTAAATGGAAAACTTGTTAACTAGCACGAAATCCTTCAAGTAAGGAATAAAATAAAATTGAAATTCACATGATAATCATCACTCTAACCAATAAAGTATAACTCATGAGAAACAAAACATGAGCAATAGATATGAGTGTACAAATAATATGTGAAGATCATAATCATGAAAAATATGAAAATTAGGCAATAAGCTCAATTATTCCTTAAAACATAATTCAATCAAAAACATGAAAAGTCATATAAAAAACTCCTTAATTAATCTTCACGGCATATGTATGTCTAATACAAGTTAAAATATACATACATATTCAAAACATAACGAGTCCACAAAATATATGCATGAAGGCACGTGGCTCAAAAGATGTATATGTATAAGATTAGTTTGAACTAGATAGACATATACATGAAGTTAAACATAAATACATGAAACATGAAAAACTAAATTTTCATCTAAAAACCAATTTCATTTCAAGGTATATGTATGAATTGTCAATACACTAAGTATACATACATATCCCTAAACACAATTTGAGTCCATAATATAGATTTGCATGAAAGGCAAATGACTCAAGGGGTATACATGTATATCTTAAGGTTGGCAATACAAACATATACATGAAGTGAAATACACAATTATAAAGCAAATTCAAAAATGAGAATACAAGTTTAATATGTATGAATCATCAAAACTAGACTATACTAGCACATCTAATGGGTTTAAATAAGCATTCAATTCCAACTATATATAGATTTATTTGTAGCCCACTCTCTGTACAAGTATATAACTAGTCTTAATGAAGACTAACACTTAAACATATATTCAAAACATGACGCATCAAAAACACATATAAAAATCATCATGATAAAAGTCATCATGGAAAACTAAAACATGATTATTATGTGAATTCACATGTATTAGATTCATGATGTACATTATAGCTTAAACATAAGTGAGAACACTAAGTATGGGATCATATAAGCATGTGTGTCTCAAATACTATACATGTATGTCAAGGATCTAATAAACATGGAATGAACATACTAATCCAATGACAATAAAAACATGCTATAAACTATGAACATGAAAAGCATGTAAACAATAAATGGGAGTAAAGGATTGTTACCAAAAACGAAGAAGCAACTCCCCTTGTCTCCAAAACATGGTGGTCATCTCCACCAAATCTTCCCTTGAAAGTGATGCATCCAAATCTTTAGAAATTGAAGCAATCTTAATTTTCAAAGAATCATTTTCTTTTAAAACAAAATCAACTTTTGAAGACAAGTTTTCATTTTTCTTCAAAAGAACATGGCAATCATTTTTATTTTTCAAAAAGTTATTTTCTTTAAGTGCAAGATCAAGTTGAGATTTTAATGAATCCCTCTCATTATAGACCTCAACCTTTTCTTGCAAAATACAATCAAGTTTAGAATGCAAACACTTATTTTCTTTTTCAATTTCTAGACTTTTCTTTTCAAAATCTTATATTTTTCAATTAGTTTTTCACAAACAATGGAAAGTTCTTCATTCAAAACATGGGCATCAATATGATCATTTGAAGAACTAGCATCATCATCACTATCTAATGGAGTTTCCGAGTGTACCTCAAGGGAGTCATTCCCTTGGACCATATAGCATTGTTGTGGCTCGGATTCTCCGCTAGATTCCTCTTCTTGGATTGGCAATTGAAGCTTGGAGGTGGTGGTGGTTGTCAATTTGTTCCACACTACAAAAGCGGAATCAAAGTTAGAAACACATAAAAGATATTCTTTAGGCAAAGTGCTTCTAATAGCCTCTAGGGCTTGAGCATTGGCCCCTATATGATTGCAATCACCAAGATAACATCTCTTGGTGGCCGCAAGGAAAACATGCAAACCTAGGGTCTTTAGGTACATGGACATCCTATACTTCCAAACATCAATGTTGGAAGGGTCAAAGCTAGAAGGGGTCATGAAGTCCATGGTAAACTATATATGAATGTGCAAACAAACAAATGCAAATGAGATTAGCAAGCAAATGGATCACTCCTAGGATGTTAAGCCTAAGTATCAGGAGCACTAGCTCTGATACCAATTGAAATACACCTAGAGGGGGGGTGAATAGGTGTAATTGCTAATCTAATGCTCTTTTTAAACTTAGTATGGAAATGAGGATGCAACGATCCCTCAAAACACGACTAGGAGCCGAATGCCCAATTAAGGGGTCTGAACTCCTTCCTCCCAATTCCCCTTGAATGGGTTAGAGGTGCGCAATGCAACCGTGTTGTATTGAGGTTATGATCGAACAATTAAAGAATGAAATGCTATGATGAAATACACACAAGTAATATAGCAAGTAAATTAAACAAGTAAGGATTGCACAAGTAGAGGGTTAGTTCTCAAGCAATAAATTGTAAGCAAATAAAGCAAGAGAAAAGTAAGCAAGATGACACAAAGGCAATCGCAAACAAAGATGATTTGTTTCGAGGTTCGAGCCCGTTGCTCTAGTCCCCGCCTTCACCTCCGTGAAGGGTTTCCACTATCCCCTTAGGATACCGTACAAGTTAGGCCTATCAAAGACCTCAAGCCCGTAGCTTCTCCTTACAAAGAAACTCCACCGAGGAGCTTGTCTCCACAAGAACAAGAATTACAATTAGTGATCTCAACTAGACCACAACACTCTTTCTCAAACTCTTTTACAAACACTCTCACTCTATTACAACTTCACTTATAGAAAGAATATGAAATTTTTTTGGCTCTATGAAGTGTGGTGAGAAAAACTTCAGTTGTAGAGTGATATTAGCAATCAAACAACAACTGAAAATCAAACTTGAAAGATTGGAAATTGGAAGCCTTAAACAAAAAAATTTCTTTCTCTTTGAAAACAATGAAAACTTAGAATTTTTCTTGGTAAATAACTAAGGCCTATTCCCCACTATTTATAGGGAGAGAATAGGTTAAAAACTCTGATTTTTCCAGCTAATATCACCTGCAAAAGCTCTCCAACAACTCCTAAAAACTCTGTTAAAGAGAAAAGCAAAAACAGTTTTTCAGAAATTCCCAAAGAGGAAAGAGCCGTTATGGCTGTAGCAGGCCTACCGGTCGACCGAATCCCTGCTGGCAAAGAGCCGTTGGGGGTCCGGTCGACCGGTCAGTCGACCGATCTCTTTGGGGAAACACAGTTTCCTTCTGTCGGTCGACTGTCCGGTCGACCGAAAAGATACAGAGAGCAAACATCTTATTTCGGTCGACCGGTCGGTCGACCGACAGACATGCACAGCCTGTGCATGTCCGGACACAGCAGCCGGTCGACTGTCCGGTCGACCGGTCTGCCTGAAACAGGATTCTGGGCAGATTTTTTTTTTTTTTTGAGATAGAAAATTTTGTAAAAATTCTTTAAAAAATCTGAGGCTAAGTGTTATGCTGAAAATAGTTTATATACATGTTTTAAACAAGTTTTTGAAGATATAAAGTTTTGAGTACATGTATGTATAAACTAAGGCATAAACTTAGAAATAAACATTTTCAAAACAAAGAGAACATACAAAACAAATGTGTGTGCAAATCCTAGAGCCAAATTTCACATATTCAATCTTTAACAAACTAAACTTACAAACTACTAAGGTCTTCAAGACTTCAACATGGGCTATCTTCACTTGATCTTCAATATTGCACTTTTAGCCCAATTTGACTTGTCTTGAGTCCAAAGTACCTTCCTTTAGGGAAGAAATCAACTCTTTAGATATGAACCTGAAACACACTTAATCAACAAATAATATTAGTACAAATAACTAATATGTTTTGTAATCATCAAAACACACTAAACATGGGTTGATTGTAACCTTGGGCCAACAGTTGAATGGATATAAGACAAAATAACTCAAACATACTTCTTCTCTCCTTTTTTGTCACACATCAAAAAGATTATAGAAGACACAAATTTTAAAAAATATGATACCAATTGAAATCAAACAATCAATACAAAAAAGATACTGAATTGAAAATTCAAAAACTCTAAATATTGAAATCAAGGATCCATTATACAAACATTCAATTCACCACAAAGAAAGAAAATCTATTATAATCAAGAGATTTTGTAAAAATGTCGGCCAATTGAAAATTAGTAGAAATATAATCAATTTCAATATCGCTTTTCTCATAATGATCTTTAAGAAAGTGATATAGAATCTCTATATGTTTGGTCTTACTATATTTGATTTGCATTCTTGGTCATATGAATAGTACTAGTGTCATCAAAAAAATTTAATATGACCATAATACAAATCATAATCAAAAAGAGTATGTTTCATCTGAAGGACTTGTGCACAATAAGCTCCAGCGGCAACATACTCCACATCGACAGTTGAGAGGGCCACGAAATTTTATTTTTTATAAGACCATGAAACAAAACAATTTTCTAAAAATTGACTAGTTTCAACTAGTGCTCTTTCTATCCACTCTACAACCGGCATAGTCCGCATCCAAATAACTCGTCATTGAGAATTGTCTGATCTTTGGACACCACAAGCCCATACAAATAGTGCCCTTAAGATATTTCATAATGCATTTTATCACAAGCAAATGAGATTCTTTAGGACAAGATTGAAATCTAGCACAAACACAAACACTAAATATGATATCCGGTCTATGCTATCAAATAAAGTAAACTACTATCATACTACGATAGAGTTTAATGTAACACTTTTACTTTGTTCATTCTTATCAAGTTTGGTCGTAGTAGCCATCAGAGTCTTGCTAATCTTCGCATCTTCTACCCTAAACTTCTTGATTAGTTCTCTTGTGCACTTGACTTGATTTATGAATATCCCATCGCTCTTTTGCTTGATTTGGAGTTTAAAGAAATAGTTGAGATCACCCATCATGCTTATTTCAAACTCTTCCCTCCTGCATAATTTAAAATCTTTGCAAAGCTTTTGATTAGTAGATCCAAGGAAAATATTATCAATATATATTTTTATAATCAAAATATCATTATTAAAATGCTTAATAAATAAGGTGGTATCTACTTTACCCTTTATAGAACCCTTGTTAATAAGGAAATTACTAAGTCTTTCATGCCAAGCTCTTGGAACTTGTTTTAAACCATATAAAAATTTTCTTCTTTAAAAACAAAATCCGAATGTGTAGTGATTGTTACTGATATTGCATATTTATTGTCACATTTTCATATTTATTTTATAATAAACTCTGCTTTTTAATCTTACTTTTGTCTAAATGATATGCAGGTCTTTACTAATGGAGATAAAAAGAAATGAGCCCAAAAGCCTACTTAAATTTTGATTCAGTTGAGTTTAAAATCAAAATTTAAGATTGGCACAGAAGATCTAATAGGATAACCACAGATCAGAGCATATCAGAGAAGATAACACTAAATGAAACAGTTAAAATTTAGATTTCTATAAATCATTTCGTTAACTTGAAGAATCAACATGATATCACCAAATCTAAAGAACAAACAGAAAAACCATTAGATAAAAGGAGATATCAGAGTATCATAGCCACACGAGCCCCCGGATCTGGCCCAATGGCCAGATCCAAGCCAAAAATGTAGCCAAAGTCGCGTTTCCGCGGTAATGTGAATTCTATTGGTGGAGCTTTTACTCCCCCTATTTTCAGACGCTTTCCCCCTCTCCATTTGGCCTATAATATTGGCATTTCTGAAGGTAGAAGGGCACCACTCCAGTAGAGAGCTATGAATAGGCTTTTTCGTTCTAGGTTTAACTTAGGTTTTTACAATAACAAAACATATGTAGTTATATTTCTAACAATTTTTTTTGATTAAGTTTCAGGTAATTCATTGTTGCATTTTAGCTTCTCCAAAAGACTCACATGTTTAGAAGTCATGAACATGTCGATCCAAGAGCCTAAGCACACAGATGAGCTCAAGGATCAAGATTGCAGGTGAAGACTTTATACAAGATTTGTATTTTGCTTTTGTATTTTAGATAGGATTTATAGTCTTTGTTAAAATCAAGATTATATCTGTTGATATCTCTTGAGATTGATGCACACACGTTTATTTCCTATCTCTAAATGTTTTTGAAAAGACTTCAACATGTTTCTCTTTTTCATTTTCAAAAAAGAGTTTCGAAAAAACCGTTATTCTTTTTAGAAAAGTTGTAGAAAAGTGATTTTTACAAAATATCATTCTAACTTAGTTTTGTGAAAATCTCTAATCACACACTGGACTTACTATGATATAATAACTTTATTTTGTGATGTAGTCAAAATATATTTTGTTGGAAAAATATTGGACTTCAAAAGATCTTCAAAATGTGACTTTGACCTAAGGTCGGTTGATCGACAATTCAACCGCAGACAGAGCAAAATTGCTCTGTCGGTCGACTAACATGCACGAATTTTTTCTTAGTGCCTTTATGTGCACTTTGGTCGTCTAACTGTGAGACCTTTGGTCTCAGTTAGGGCACGGTCGACCAATCGGTCGACCGTCAGAGAGCTTAGCTCACTGTTTGGGTTAAACAGTTGACCGGGTGATCAACCGCTAAGCCCAACGGTTAAAACTTCGACCATTGGTGGTCGACCGGCCGGTCGACCGACAATTTAATTTTTCTGAAGATTTTTCCAACGGCTAGTTTTCTATTTGTTTTTTTCTGGGTCACATTCCAATGATTATTGGTTTTTCTCTCCATATTTTCATGCCCTATAAATATGGGTACCGTAGAAAAACCCCATAACAAGTTTTTTATCATCCAAGATTAAGTTTAAGTGATCAAAATTCCTTTTTTTTAGAAAATTTTGATATTGAGCCAAAATTCTACATCCTTAATTTTCAGCTTGAGCTTTCCTCTACAGCTTTACATGCTATTTTCACCACAAATCTCAAAGAGTTTCACCTTCTCATATTGGTTATAGGATTGTACTTGTGAGCCATTTGTGATCAAGAGAAGATCACTATTTTCTTTAAATTGTGAAGTTGTAAAGGTTGTGGCCTCGAATGAGCTTGTGAGCTCTATTGAGGTATTGCAGCACCAAGAGAGGGACTTGTGGGTGGGTCCGTTGGTTTCTTGCGGGAACTTATAAGGATTATCGATCTTGCGAGATCGCAATAGTGGAAATCCTTCATTGCGGTGAAGGTGGGGATGTAGAGCGGTGCTCGAACCTCGAAACACATCATTGCAGTTGCAATTGCTCTCCTTATATCTTAACTTAACTTGCTTTTTACATACTTGCTTATTTAACTTGTTTATTTATTTGCAAGTATTCTTTATCTTGTGATTGATTTTTGTTAGGTTGCTGGTAAGTAATTTTAAATTTGCAATATTTCTCATATACCTATAGCCATCACCTATTCACCCACTTTCTAGGTGACTTATAATTGGTATCAAAATCTAACCTTAGCTTTGGTTTAACTACCTTAGGGAGATCCTTTTATTTGGCTATATTCATTTGTTGCATTTACCAACTATTTTTGCACTCTAATTATTTTCATGGCATCACATGATTTTTCAAGCATTAAGTTCCCACCCAAATTTGATGGGTTGAACTTCCTATTTGGAAGGTCAAGATGAATATCTTTCTCAAGTTCCTAGGAGTTAGAGTAGCCAAGGCCATAACTAAGAAATTTATTAAGCCTCAAGATGATGAGGATACATGGTCTTAAGCAACCGCTAAGGACTATAAGGCCAATGCTAAAGCACAGTATGCACTCACTCAAGTTTTAAATGATGGTGATATTTTTCGTGTTATAATCTGCAAATCTACTTTTGAAGTTTGGAATGATCTTATTATTACTCATAAGGGTATATCCCAAGTAAAGAAATCCAAGGTTGATCTCTTAAGATCTCAATATGAAAACTCTATATGCTTGACAATGGAAATAATGAAGAGATGCTTACTCGTTTTACTAAAATCACTAATAGTTTATCTTCTCTGGGTGACTCCATCGATAATGACCAAAATATAAGGAATGACATTAGAGCTCTTCCAAAATCTTGGGAAGTAAAGGTCACAACTCTAAAGGAGCTCAACAACAGTGAAGAGATAGACTTCTCTGACTTCATTGGAAATCTCAAAACTCATGATATGAAAATGAAGGTGCAAGAAGAAAGGGAGACTTCAAAAAAGAAAGCTATTGCTTTCAAAACTACTTCCTCCACCATTGACGAAGAAGATTTATCCAAAGATGGAGATGAAGACTTTGCCATGCTCATTAGGAAAGTGAGCAAAATGTTCTATAACAGAGGAAGATAAAGCAACTTTCGAAGAGGAAGATCTCAAGGAAGATTCGAAAAGAAGAAGGAGGAGATGAGTCCTTACTTTGATTGCAAGAAGATAGGCCATCGTACTGTGAATTGACTTTCTCTTCAAGCCACTACCTCTAAGAATGTGCATAAGAAGAAAAAGGCGATGGTAGCTACATGGGACGATTCAGAAACCGAATCCGAAGAAGAAATTGATACCGCACACATTTGCTTCATGGCAAACAGAAAGGAGACGTCTAAGGTAAATCTCGAAACCTCTCTTGATGATGATGATTTAACCATAGATGTGCATGCTCAAGTTTTTGAAGAATTGCAAAACCAGTATGAAATTCTATTATTCAAAACAAAAAATTGAAAAGGAAAATTATCTTTTAAAGAATAAATTAGATGTTATTTTTAAGGAGAAAAATTATCTTTTAAAGAATAAATTATCTCTCTAACTGGATCCTCTATGTAATGCGAAAATACCAAACAGAGATAGATAAGAAACTCTGATAAAAATTATATTTTTACCTTCTCACGAAACCCTAGATGAGTTTCGGACCAGACCTACTACTTCAATGATTCCTTGAGCATTCCTCGCGCTGTTCTGAGATCGACACACGATCCCACAAACAGTTCCAATGCTGATCTGAGATCGACATAGGATCTCCACCAAATCAGCAACCGATGCCCTCCGAATCTCCAGATAATCTCACGACGAACCTGGGATGCTCTGTGCCACTTGTTGTGCGCCGAACAACAACCACGTAAAGGAAACCCTAGATCTCAAATGCAAAAGAACAATACCACCAACAGCAAATAACACACAAGTAAAGAGAAGAACACAAAACCAGATTTAACGAGGTTCGACCAATTTCGCCTATGTCCTCGGGGCAAGAGAGAGTTTCTATTATTTTTTGTGAATCAATACAATATTTTCAACATTACTAATTAAGAGAGCTCTGCCTCTTTCATATACACCCAACAAAACCCTAGGAATCCGCTCATCACTTAAACAGATTTCTAATTCAGCACTTTCCCGAAAGAGCCCGACCCGACCGGTCGGTCGACCGACCATAGGTACCAGTCGACCGTGCCGGTCGATCGTGCCTAACCGAGAGTTAGGCACTTTCAGTCGGTCGACTAGGCCGGTCAACCGCTATGCCCCGTGCATGTCCCCGTGCATGTCTGTGCACGACAGTCGATCGGATCGGTCGACCGTTCTGCTGCTTCTGCCGACGGTCGACTGGACCGGTCGACCGTTCTTCTGCTGTTGCTGCTGATTCCTTTGGCTGCTGTGCTGATTCCTTTGGCGATGACATCGTCGACTTCCTCGACGACTTCCTCTTTCTTCCTACATATTGCAATTATAAAAGTAGTTTTTTAAATGCAATAGAACTAATAGTTTTAGAATAGTTATGAACATAGTTCTAAATTTAACAATATCTAAGCAATTATAGCAGCAATTTAATATTGGCAATTAATAAGATTAATGAAAATTATTCTGCATGAACTTTATCAATTGAATTGATTATACAAGGCAAATTAAATTACTGGATGGAAGTTATATTGCATGAAACATATTAATAGGAAATACAAATTAAATGATGTCTTCTAGATTATTGTTCACATATTTCCTTTTTTTTATTTTATCAATTTCAACTTTTCTAATTTTTAAAGCTAAGCATGCAATATCATATAACAAAAAAAATTGCAAATAAATAAACAACAGTAAATGAAGCTGTCCTGTAAGGGAGCAGTCATGTCAGTCACTGTCCTAAAAGACAAATACCTGCCATATCGCTCAGACGTTGAGTTCGTCCCGTCAATTAGCGATAAAAGATCTCTGAAATAATCAGCACGCGACATGAGCGTGTGCACGGGTCTCCTGCTCAGATGAAAAATGATTGCCCACAATAAAATAAAGTTTGAATTAAAAATAAAGAATGAAATCTTTGCAAGAAATAAAGTTTAAATTAAACAACAAAAAGACTCTTTTTGCCGGCAATTGATTGCATCAGAGAGCTAAAAGAGGGAGAAGAGAAAAGATTTGGAGGAAAGAAACTTTAGATTGTTGTATTCTCAGCTATCAAATGAGGAGTCTATTTATAGGCTGAATAGCCCCTATTCAACATCTACACATGGGTAACAACCGCCAATAAATGCGAATGTTTTCGTATCTCAAAATCTGAACGGTCAAAATAAATACTAGCAATTGTCGACAATAAATGCGAGGAATCAGTCAAATTAAAAGGGGAAAGGAAATAAAAATAAACTCATTTGCGCAGTGCACGTTTTTGTGCCGCGTCGCGACAAGCGTTGCCGCCGCTGGCTAGGAGGGCAGTGCGACACGCGCGCGTGTGGTGTACCTAACCCATAATAATTAATTCATAACAATAGTGGGAGGAATGATTGGTATTTAAACACATCCTTCTCATGTCCCATTAACGTGGGACTAAAAAGATAGGCTAAAGTGGTCAATATAGGGAAATTCAAGTTTTTCACTTGATTAACACCTTAAACCAACATGAAGAACATTTTTTTTTTTTTGTTGAAGAAAGGGCCTTAGCCAAACTTATATTAAGCAAATGTTTCTTTCAGGATACATTACTCATTAACTAGCTGAGAAAGTAAGAGCTCTTGCAACCAGATTTCGTAGAGAGATAGGTTCATGCATTATTCAAACTTCCCTTAGTGTGTGTGTGTGAGAGAGAGAGAGAGAGAGAGAGTTGTGTATTCTTAGGGGCTGTTTGGTCTCAAAGAAGTGGACGGAAGTAAGGAAATAGGGAAGTATAATTGCTCACTTCCCTATTTTTCCAAACACCGGAAAAGGAAAATAAGAAAACCTCTTTTCCTTTTCTCTTTTCTCTTGTACACAATCATTTACTCACTTCCAGAGTGCTACAGTTAATTTTGTGGTCATGTAAATCTTATTTGTAATAAGTTGTAGTACAAAATAGTTGATTTTTTGATCATATAAATTTCACTTGTATTCTAATTACAGTCCATTTTTATTTTTTTAATTAATTTTTATTTTAATATTATTTTACGGTCAACTTTGTGGTCAACTTTTCCACTTCCACTTCCACTTTTACATTACCATCCAAACACCGGAAAAGACAAAACATTTTTCAAATCACACTTCCCAACAACATCCAAACACTGGAAAACTTACTAACCAATTCCCAAGTTCCAAAGGGAAATATTACCACTTCCTCAATTCCTCACTTTCACCCTTAACCAAACAGGCCCTTAATCTCTTTTTATTTGAACTTTCTTTTTAAGACAGAGATGAGAGAAAAAGATACCTTTAGTATCATAGCCGAGGAGAGAGAGATTTAATAAACCATCTTGATTTCTCTATCTTTACTTTTTTATTTTATTTATTTATTTGACATAGAGTTATAAAATATAAGTCACTATCAAATTAGAATTTCGTCGTGGTTGTAATAGTATTAATAATTAATAATAATAATATTTTATTTTATTTTAGTTTAGTTGATAAATGGTGAAATTTTTATAAACGGTTAAGAAAACTGGCTTAAGAAAACTGGCTCTACACTTCTCGTTTAGATACGGGTAAGCCCAAGTCATATTTCTCTGCATGTCAGTTTTGGGACTGCTACTAGTTCCTAAAGTCTGGAACCACTTCCTCTCCTTCGTAAACCCACTTTGTACCAGCCTAGCCCAGTCAGTAACCATTCTATCAGTATATATGAAAAACAAAGGGGGAGGAAAAAAAATTTCTTGTCAAAAAAAATCTTGCGGGGTAGTGGTGGTTTCGGTGCAGGAAAAAAAAAAAAAAAAAAAAGGCTAAATTCCATTTTAATACGCTGGAGTTTCATAGATATTGCATTTATCTCTTAGCACTTTGATATCCTCTGTTAGCCTACTTTTATAATATTATTTAAAATACTCGCATGTGAGAAACATGTAACTCTTTTAGACAATTATACCCTTTTCTTTTTTTTTATTCTTTGAACTTTATTTATCTCATTTTCTCAAAATCTATAGACTACAAATTCAATACTTGTCCTTCTTTTTAACTCTTTCTTTCTTTTTAACAAATTTTATCACTTTTCTCGAGAATTATCGCCCCAAATCACTTTAAAAAATAATTTTAGAGCAAAATTTGAAATCTTGTTTCAGATTAACATGGAAGAAATTTCAAAACCATCATAAGAGAGATTTTATAAACAAAAATGATTCCTTTTGAAATTATCATGTCTCATTTTTTCTATAAGAAAATTTAATTATATTTTTCTTATTTTATGTTTCTTTGAAAACTGGAGTTTGAACTTAAAGTTTTCCATCAAAATATAATTGAAATATTGTGATAATTTTATCTTTTTCATGTTATGATTGCATTTTTCTCAAAAAATTATAAGGTAATTATGTGCAGCAATATTTAACAATATCCTTTAAACTTTAGGGTATTAAAGAGAAATTTAGGGGGGACAAAAAAGAAAACGCAAAAAAAAGAAAAAGGGAAAGGAAACAATGATCAAATGAAATTTGATCTCTGCTGCTTAAACCCTCGACCTCCAAAATCCAAGAAGAATCAGGATGCATTCCATTCCAATAATCCAATTAAGCGTTTCCGAGTGTTCGACGTTTTGTCCCACACAGAGAGAGAGAGAGTTTGGCCGAGGCATTGGCGTCTTTGGCATCACAGAGCTCGCTTCAGGGGATGATGAAAGATTATGTACGAATTGTTCCTCTCTCTCTCTTCAAGTGGTAAGTTCTTGGCTGTATATTATAACATTTGATTTGATAATTTCTTTGTTCATGAGACTATATGATCGCACATAGCTTTCAATGACAGTAGAAAGGAAAGAGCTTGGGACTTTCTAGTTGCCTTGATTGTAAGCCTTCTCTAAGCCCAGACCTTGCTGATGCCACAATTGGTACTTAGGGGACTACATAAGAGAAACAGCTTCATGGGGCATTAGAAAGTTATCATTAGAGGTATATTTGCTATGTTATTTCTGGGGTTTGTGTTTGGAGGATATTTAAGAAGTTGTCATTAGAGAGCCTTTTAATGTCTGTCTAGCTTAACATCAAGTCTGTCGTCTCTTTTGTCACATATGGGGCATGCTATTCTCACATATGGGGCTTGTGTTTGTCCAGCATTGTCTGATCAATTAAACTTTGATTTCTGGATGCAAAAGTAGTTAGTTTTCTGAGAATTCAATTAGTTAAGTGATTCATGTCACTAAAGAGAGTCAAGCATAAGTCACCATCGAGATTCTTGCTCGATGGTTGCCTGGCAGAGAAATGAGAAATTGTTAACATATCTCAACTTCACTTTTGAACTTGCAGCTGTATTCTTGTAATAAAAATTGAGTGACTTTATTAGCGAGCACAAAATTTTTTTGTTTTGGTTAAAATGATGCTGAAGAGGAATGAGTAGTACTTCTTAGGTTCTACAAACGAGTTACAAGGAAAAGTGATATGATGAGTGTGAAAGCCGGTTAGCCTGCCCGTAATCCTCCTCATTCCTAGGAGGAGGTTCGACGTTCGATTCTCAAAATTGTCGAATGGGGAGTTGGTTGGGTAATGTATATTTTGGCTAGAGCATTTGCTCTATCCTTTATTCCCTAAGAAAGAAAAGTGATATGATGAGAGGACTATTCTGTGAAAAGTTTAGTTGTTTTCCATTGATAACATATGAGAATGCATACTCATGTAGGTGTATTTTTTGGACTTCTTTAGAGATCGCATACCCTGAATAATCATGTATATTAAAAACTGCCTCAAAAAAACAGTCATGTGGAAGAATGTTGTTTTCTTCTTAGTTAGCATACCTGTTGTAGAAGAGAGCATAAAAATCCAATTGCATTGAATATTTTCAATGTTTGCAAAGTTCTCGCTCCAATTTGATTCATTGTGTTGTCCCGAGTTATGTGAGTAGATCACGAGGGCAAATCGAAGGTGTTAGGTCCTAAGGAAGGATCAGGGAGATTGTCATTTGATTTAGTTTGAGATCAGTCATCGAGTATTACAGTTTGAGATCTCAATAGTGGAACAGAGAGATTGTCATTTGAGTTATTTGAGATTCCAAGAGAAGGATCAGAGAGATTGTTCTTTAAGTTCGTTTCAAATTTTCAGTTTAGTTTATGATTCAGCTCTGGTTTTATAATGTAACAGTACAGTTTGATTATTACCACTCGTATTTAGCTAGGTTTTGTTTGCAACTTCTACTTAGTTTAGTGTAGATTGCATTTTAGCAGCTCGACATAAGAATCAACAATTCAATATCTACATCAATATTTAGTGGTTTAGCATCATGTCAACAGTTTAGATTTGTTTTCAGGCCCTTAAACAATTTCAACATTTGCTTTTCAGTTTCTGTTAGGCGGAGTCTCAGGTCTCAATGTCATATATCGTGAGTTTGAGGGTGGGTGTTAAATATAATAGATAATTAGTTAATGAGTTGAGTTTTTGGGCTATAGAGTGTTAACAGTACTTATGTCTCATAGAATTGTAGTAGTATTGCTAGTTATAGTTTGAATGAAAGTTTTGATTAGATTTGATTTTGTATGGGTCTATACAAGGAAATTATTGCTCGTGGTTCTATGTAATTATATTTCCTAATTCTGATGTAATTATCGTTGTTGAACAAAAACAAAGGTGAGAGAGAAGGACATACATATATATATATACACACATACACACACACACACACATATATACACACACACATATATATGTGTGTGTATGTGTGTGTATATGCATATATACACGAGTGTGTGTGTGTGTGTGTGTGTGTGTGTGTGTGTGTGTGTTTTATCTAGAATGAGTGAAAGCAAGAGCACACATTTAGGTAATGTTAGATGCATTCAGGCCTACATCAAAGTCTTAATAAAGAATGATAAAATTAATAAAAGATGGAGCTATTTTTATAAATTGTTTGATGATAATTACATAAGAGAACCCTACATAAAAACAAAATAATTTACCAAGTGGTAGGAACTATAGATATATTCGAAAATTTAGCTTAGTGAAGTTAGTGTTGTTAGTATTTTGAGTGTATTTCAAAATTAAGAAAAGTTCTTTTAGTCCCATATTGGATAGGAAAAAAACTCTTTAGTGTTTATATATGGAGTCTCTTTCATGATGGGTTGCGTGGAATAGAAACTAGGGGGTACTTGCGCGCACACAAGCCCATTAAGACTCAGTGAAGGAAATTGGGTTACCGGGTCCGAAAAATCTTAATGCGCGCATGTACGCCCACATCGCACGCGCAGGGGGTGCAAATCGGGTTTCAGAGCCTCACGGATGTGACCCGAATAGGCTAAGTTTTGCCAATTTTATTTTTAGATTTAAAATTAGAATAAAATCTTTTCAAATCCTGTCACAATATTTGGGTCAGAGATACCTGTTGAGATTCGTATCTTCCATGCCCTATCATGTCATAGTTAACCGTTGAGAGCTCTCTGCCCACTGTAGTGACACTTTTCAAGGCAATATTGTTTCATTGCATAAGGAAATTTTTTTCCTCTCCCCAGAGATTGATTCTCTGTTTAAGGATTGTTTTCTCTGCTCGAAGATTTTCTAATGATGAAAAACTCTCTTTATAAAGGACCTATTTGTAGGTCACCTAGAGGGGGGGTGAATAGGTGACTAGCTAATCTAATGATGAATTAATGCGAAATTAAAAACTATATATGCAAACTAAAAACTATTAAGCTAAACACACCAAGTATAACATAAGAGTGTAGCTGAATTTCCGGTGAAAGGCTCTGAACTATCTCTTCAAGATTTCTCTAGATAAGAGTTTGAGTGCCGCTATGACTCTCTTGGTTGAATATAAGTGTAAGCAAACAATCCAAGCATATATCAACTCAAGCACAAGATATATCAAGCATATAAATAGATAAGCAATGTAAGCATGTAAGATATAAATATAAGTGAGAGATAAAGAGAGTAGTCGCAAACACGGGAGATTTGTTTCGAGGTTCGAGCACCCTTGCTCTACGTCCCCGCCTTCAACACTATGAAAGATTTTCACTAAAAACGATCCTACCAGATCACTCGGTGCCGCAACACCTACAACGAGTTCACACTAGAACTCCTTGGACTCACTAGTCCCTCTCTTATTCCCGCAAGAACAACACACGCAAGTACACTAGCTTGCCGAGGCCGCACCTCTACACCGAGCTCCTACAAGAACTCGAAACAACACGAACCCGCAAGTTCGCCTCCTCAAATACAAGATGAACACTTTGATGATCTCAACACTTTGATCACCTAAAAACACTCACAATAACTCTCCTGTAGGATTGATATAGTAATGAAAAGCTCAAGTATGTGTGAGAAAAACTAGAATAGATTTGTGGGAAAAAACTCAAGAATTCTCTTTTACAAAACACTCTTGAAAACTCTCCTTTGATATGGAAGTATTTGACTCTAAAACAAGTGGAGATAAACACTTAGAGAGGTAAGAAAAACTAGCTCAAAAACTCACTTCAAATCTTACAGAAAACAATCCAAGAAAATCCCAATTTATAGGCTCCCAAAATATGGCCGTTGGAGGCCAACTCAGAAAGAAACCCTGCTGTCGGTCGACCGCCCGGTCGACCGGCCTACGGTCGGATTTCTGACCGTTGTGCTATCGGTCGACTGCCCGGTCGACCAAGGCTTGGATACAGAGAGCAGAGCTCACTGCCGGTCGACCCCATTCGACCGAGGCCAGATCTAGAGAGCATAGCTCTCTGGCGGTTGACTGAGTAAGTCGACCGGCCCTCCAGCCAAACTGGTTGTGCACGTTTGTGCAGATTGGTCGACCAGACCTGTCGACCGAATTCTGTCTCGGTCGACCGACAGAAGGCCTGATCACATCTTTTTAGGGATAAAAACTTGGTCTTTTTACCTTTAACAAAATCTCATAAATTTTCATAAATTCTACAAAAATAAGTTCATTGATATACTTTGATATACAAACATGTTTGATAAAAAATCAAAACATATTACAAATATTTTGAACATTTTTTGTGATATAAAAATTTTGGCCTTAAATAAAAATCGTATTTTTCAAAAACAATCTCCAAATTGAAAAACGATTTTTTCAAAACTTCTCCAAATATAAAAACAAGATATTCTAATCACATTTAAGAACTTAGTGTGTATGGATATGATCCACTACACATCCTTTGATGAAATATCTATGTTTTTAACAATAAGTTCTAAAATAAGTTTTGATAAAATGCATGTATATTTTTGAAGCTTAAAAACCAAAACGGTATTTTCTAAAACACATATAAATTTTGTGTGTGTGTGTATGTACTTGAGCAATCCACAAACTAATTTATCCTTTACATTTTATCTAAAAACAAATCTTAACACTTATAAAACTAGACACAAGTCTTCTTGAAAATCTTCTCTTGAAAATCTTCTTCTCCTTCTTGACTTGGTCAAACCTTGATCTAATGAGCTAGACTTCTCTTGAGTACTGGATGCAATCTTGATGTGCGAGCTCTTAAATTAACACGTGCTAACTTCAAAACTTGACTTCAAATCCTTTGTTGAAGTTAAACACCTACTAAGATCTTGATAAATATCTGAGACTAATTAAACACAAGATCATTAGTACAATAACTACATGAGTTAATCATCATCATCAAAACTAGAGCGATGGGCCTTTGGGCTAACAATCTCTCCCTTTTTGATGATGACAAAACTGATGGAGTTATATATGCACGGATCAAAGATAAGCTTCATAGAAGCTCCCCCTTAACTCATGCAAAACAATAAACATAAATATATTCAACAAACGTATATGCATAAATAAGGAGGTAAACATGCATATATAAACTCATATAAACTTTTAAAATTCTTCTCCCCCTTTTTGTATAAACATAAAAAATAAAACATGCATAAACTCAAATTCTAAACATGTATATATAAACTCTCAAAATCCTTCTCTCACTTTTTTATCAAATTATCAACAAAGGGACGAAAACAAATCAAATAATAAAGATATATATGCGATATACATTCATGAAGAGAAGAGACGTGAAGTTAGCTCCCCTGCATACATCCATTACATGAAGAAGGGATGATAAAACCCTAACTCACATAAAGCATAATATATAATGTATAAGCGGAGATGTTAAACTCCCCTACATACGTATACCACATAAAGAAGAGATGTTAAGCTCCTCAATATAAGATACACTCAACATGAATCTATATATAGAGAAGATGTTAAGCTTCTTTTTCATATAAGTAATACATATCAAAGCATTATGATACCAATTGAAAAAATATACAAATTTATGATAAAGGTATATATCGAAACATTATGATATCAATTTATGATACCAATTGAAAATAAACAAAATTTTTAAGATGCCAAAAGATACCAATTTGAAAATATCTTGTAAATTTTTTAATACAAATAGAAAATGAAACATTGTACATTTTTTATATCAATTGAAATATATATTGTAAATTTTATACCAATTGAAAATAAAAACCAATTGAAAATACAAACCAAATTTTGGTTAAACATAACTCATTTTGCAATAAGGATACCAAATTGAGAATAATATCAATTTAAGATTATTAATACCAATATTGAAAATGTTAGCATACATCAAAATAAAGTATTTTTCATTATAAAGAATGAGAGTAAGATACCAATTGAAAATAAAACTGATTGGAAGATAAAATATGAATATTTCTCCCCCTTTATGAAATACTAATAAAAATAATGCATAAGCTTGTATAAGATACCAATTGAAAAATAATTGACATTAAGGAGTAAATCAAGCTTAGCATAAATATAATTTATGCTTTAAGATGTAAAGATATAACAAGCATAATCAAATTATATATATTATGTATGAAAATATAAATACTAATCGGAATTGATACTATTTGAAGTTTAAAGCATACATATATAGAAAAACACATATGAGTATACAACCATAAAAATATCAATTGTGATACCAATTGAAAATATGATGAGGATCAAGTGTATAACTCATACCTCCCACCCTATTCATGCATATGTTTAAAAAGATTTTCAATTTGAGCATACAAAGTATGGTCGCCTAACCATCTGCCCTTAAAGGGTAGAAGTTTTCAAAAATATGATTTGAAAATAGTTGTAAATTGAAAACACTATTAAATGAAGAATAAAAAACTAGTTAAAGTAATTTTTGAAAAACTAGTTACAGATCCTTCAAAGATGAAATCAAATTATTTGTATCTCATGAAACATACCAAATACACAAGAGTTGACACTCAAAATCTATAAAGCTCATCTAGGCTCATTAAAACAAGGTCATGAGTAAACAAAAAAATAGTGAGTGTACAAGAGTCATGTGATTAGCATATTTATGAAAATGATCAATAAGGCTCAAAATAAACATGAATTTCTTTTATCAAAAAATAAAAATCATAAAATTATATTTTTCATTATAAACAAACTTCAAGGCATATGTATGTTCTATCAAAACTAAAAATATACATAAATATCCTAAACACAAATGTGTTCATAATGTAATTTTCATGAAGGCAAGTGACTCAAGGATATACTTGTATATTTATTAGTTTTAGATAAGAATAACATATGCATGAAGCATAACATATTCAAGAATAGGGAAAACATGTATAAATGAAAGAATCATCAAAACTAGGTTATACATGTACATGTAATGAGTACAAATGAGCAATGAGGCACAAATATATAATAATCAAGTGTAACTCACTATTTGTACAAGTATATGCACAAGTTTTAATGAAAAATTCAACTAAACAAGTACCACATAAAGCACAAAAACCAAAACATGTTAGAAATATTATCTATGTAAGATCATGTAAACTAAATGGGAGTTTAAAGATAATTACCAAGCCATATGTACTATTCTCTAAGCCTCCAAAATATGGTGATCCTCCCACCAAACTTTCTTGATAGCAGTGCATCAATTGTATGTCCATCTAGCCCATGCATCCATCACCAAGGCACCAAACCTCTCACGTCATGTGAGAGCCCACACCTACATCAAACACAAGTGGTGGGGATTTTGGTACCTATTTTCTTTTGGGTCCATAGGGGGTAGCATCATAAGGAACCCAAACATTTTTATTTACAAAATTTGTATGATTTAATCTATCAAAGTAAAATCTTACAAAATGGCCTTTGTGGTTGCAATGTGTACATTTGTACATTCTAGCATGCACATGAAAATGAGTGTGATCATGATGTGCAAAGTGTGCATATGTATACCATGGGTGATGTGCATGAACATGTGGAGCTTGTTTCTTTTGAAATAAGGTTTTCAATTTAGAATGATTAAATGCACAATTGCTCAAAGTTGAGCTCAAACAATTTATTTTATTTTTCAAAAAATGAATCTCATTTATCAATAGTAGCATGAAGAGCATGGCAAGAATGAGAATCAACAATCTTTTTCTTTTAGAAATATTTCTTTTTCTTTTGAAATAAATTTTCTTTTCAAAGAGTTGTTTTCTTCCAAAGCAATTTCTTTTCTTTTTCCACTAAAGTGATTTTATTTTTCAAGAAATTATTTCCTTCACAAATATCATTTAATTTAGAAAATAAGAAAATATTCTTATTTTTCAAAGTTCATTTTCTTTTGAAACATTTTCAAATTTATTTTGAAAAGAATCATTTTCTTTTAAAATAGGCTCATATTTATTCTTCAATCTTTTATGGTCCATTTTCAACACATCATATTTTTCAAGAAGTTGTTGATAAAATGTAGCAAGCTCATCATATGACATGTTAACATTGTCATCAAGCTCGGATTCAGAATTTACCTCAAGGGGGTTATCTCTTTTTACCATGTAGCATATGTTAGACGCATCATTTCTATCATCTGAGTCGCTCCCTACATAGTATTGTTTTTGTTCGCCAAGGGAGACTATAGTGTTCCATACTATAAAAGCCAAATCAAAATTAGCAACCCTAGACAAATAATCATCATTTAGGGTACTCTTTAATGCATGGATGGCTTTTGCATTAGCCTCTAGATGTTTGCCATTTAAATATGAATCTTTAATTATGGAAAGATAAACATGAATCCCTAGGGCTTTGAGATACATGGACATCTTAACTTTCCAAGTGTGGATGTTAAGAATGTTAAATATAGGAGGTGCCATAAAATCCATATGTGTGTGTACAAATATTGTGATTAGCTAAAAATGAAGATCCTTAACTCTAGGTTGTTAGGCCCAAATCAAGAGCACCAAGCTCTGATACCACTTGTAGGTCACTTATAGGGGGTGAATAGGTGACTAGCTTATCTAATGATAAAATAATGCAGAATTAAAAACTATTTATGTAAACTAAAAACTATTAAACTAAACACACTAAGTGTAACATAAGAGTGTAGCCTAATTCTCGGTGAAGGGTTCTAAACTATCTCCTCAAGATTCCTCTAGATAAGAGTTGAGGTGTCGCTATGACTCTCTTGGTTGAATACAAGTGTGAGTAAACAATCCCAAGCATATACAATTCAAGCACAAGATATCAAGCATATAAATAGATAAGTAATGTAAGCATGTAAGATATAAACACAAGTGAGAGATAGGGCAATCGCAAATACGGGATATTTGTTTCGTTGTTCGAGCACCCTTGTTCTACGTCCCCGCCTTCAACACTATGTAGGATTTCCACTAAAAACGATTCCACCGGATCACTCGGTGCCGCAACACCTACAACACGGCTTAAAGATACAGACATATTGGCCGAGTCGTATCCGTCTCGGCCCGCTCCGAGACGAGTCCGAGTCACGAGTCGGTCGACTCAACTCAGAGGAAACTGACTAGGCTAAGAGTCAGAGTTGACTACGTCGACTCGGCATTATGATGATAATTTTGTACCTCATCATAATTCAATGTGAAAATAACTACATTAGCATGTATTTATGAATGTAGTTTGTGCAATTTACTATATTATGCATGTATTTTTATATGCTTCTACTGACGACGCGTGTATTTATACTTTCACTTTATGTTTAGTACGCTAGGTGATATATTTTGGACATGTGATACATGAATGTGGATGTCCACATTTTTTTTAAGATTTGTCGTGATTTTTCAGAATTTTTTTTAGCTTCCTATTGAGCGTTTTACGCGTATCACCTAATTCCAATCTGAGTCGCCGAGACCGATCCATCTCAGTGTTTGCGGAGTCAGCAGCCGAGACCGCAACTATAAACCATGACCTACAATGAGTTCACACTAGAACTTCTTGGACTCACCAGTCCTCTCTTGTTCCCGCAAGAATAATACACGCAAGCATACTAGCTTGCCGAGGCTGCTCCTCTACACCGAGCTTCCACAAGAACTTGAAACAACACGAACCCGCAAGTTTGCCTCCTCAAATACAAGATGAACACTTTGGTAATCTCAACACTTTGATCACCTAAAAACACTCTCACAATAACTCTCCTATAGGATTGATATAGCAATGGAAGGCTCAAGTATGTGTGAAAAAAACTAGAATAGATTTGTGGTGAAAAACTCAAGAAATCTCTTTTACAAAACACTCTTGAAAACTCTCCTTTTGATATGAAAGTATTTGGCTCTAAAACAAGTGGAGATAAACACTTAAAGATGTTGGCCCAATGGCCTTCCACTCTAGTTTTGATGATGATCAACACTCATGTAGTTATGTTTACTAATATTCTTGTGTTTCTAAGTTTCAGATCATTAACAGGATATTAGTTGGTGATTAGCTTCAACAAGATGATTAGAAGCTATTCATGATGATTCCGGTGCCAAAGCTTAAAGATCATACCTTTGCACTTGGAGAATCACGGAGTTTGGACCGAGTCTACTTGGAGATGAAGATCGTCAAGAAGACTTAGGTATCCTAGTTTAGATTATGAGTTTTAGATCCATTTGTAAAGCTTAGTATAGTTGATATGCTCAAGTGCACAAATCACACACGTTTTATGTTTGAGTTTTGGTTTTCATGTATAGTTTATCAAAACAAGTTTACATATGTTATATGTATAGTAGATATTTTCTATTTATACATACATGCTTTAACTTGGTAAACAAACTTATTTGATATCCCTATTCATGTTTTTGAAAAATCAAGTTTCACAAAATACAGGTTTTGTTTTGATAAAATTTGCAAGACTCTAAAATGAATTGATATGTTGATATATTGTCTTGAAATTTTATCACATGTTTATGTTTTAACATAAAATGATAAAACAAGTTTTAGAAAAACATATTTTTTAGAAAAACAGTTTTTATTGTGATTAAAACTATTTTTTAGATTTACTGTGAATTTATGGGATTTTTATTGAGTGAAAAGACCTATTTTCAAATCCCGTATCTGTGCAGTTCTGCACTGTGCCTGCCAGGCCAGTTCGGTCGACCGGACCGGTCGACCGCACCAAGTGGCCGGTCGACCGGGTCGGTCGACCGATGTGCACAAACGTGCACGCTGGCTACACATTGTAGTCGGTCGACCGGGCCGGTCGACCGAGATGAGAGTTCTGCTCTCGGGTTTTATCGGTCGACCGGGCCGGTCGACCGCAGTTGCCCAACGGTCACATTTTTGACCGTTGGCGGTCGACCGGGCCGGTCGACCGGCAGTTGGTCAGACTGCCACATCAGCCTAACGGCTAGTTTTTCCTAGGGGCTATATATACCCCATTTCTCCATTGTTTTGAAAAGGATTTTTGAGCTAAAAATTTTCAGTTTTCTGAAGAGTTTAAAAGAGTTTTTAAAAGGGTTTTAAGCCAAAAAGATTTCATCTTATTTGTTTTTGGGTTTTTGGAAAATCAAAGAAAACTAGGTTTTGGGATTTTGATTTGGTATTTCATTTTCTATCATATACAAGAGATTTCCCAAGTAGTTTTCCTTTGTTGCTGGTTTCCAAAAACACCTTATTTCCACACTTGAGCTATCATACTATCCTAAACTATTAGGATCTTGTTTTTGTGGAAAAAGAAAAAGGAAAGAGGTTTGTGGTTGAGATATACCACTTGTTGTAAACCCTTGATTTCTTGTGTTGCTCCCTCTTGGGTAGAGGTGGAGAGTGTTGTATTGGGTTGTTGGTTTGGGTCCCTCTTAGGTAGAGGTGATTGAGTTTGGTTGTAGACCTCTACGGTAGAGGTGTTGGTTGTTGTATTTGGCTACGGGCCTAACCCCTCGGTTGTGAGGAGGTTGTTGTTGAGAGAGGAGTTTGGTACTCCTAGAGTTGTAAGAAATCCTCTTCGGTAGAGGTTCCCTCGGTGGGAGTTGAGATAGTGGAAATCCTACACGGTGGTGTAGGCGGGGATGTAGAGCAAGGTGCTCGAACCTCGAAACAAATCTTGGTGTTTGCGTATTGATCCATTGTCTCTCTAACTCTCTCTCTTATATTTGTGCAAAGCATCATTTCATACAAGCATCATACTTTCATAGCATTCATATTATATACATTGCTTGTGTTGCCTTGCATCTTTCATATTGTAATTTATCCTTGATTGCTTGGCTTGATTGTGTGTGCACATATTTCTTATTGCTTGGATTGCTTGTGTGTGTGCCTAACTTGTACTCATCCAACAAGAGCTTCACATAGCGCCTCAACCCATTTCAAGGGGAATCAAGGGGAGTTAGTTCAGAGCCTCGCAAGGGGAATTCGGCTACACTTGTTGTATTGTATTAGTTTGTGCATAATTTGCATTAGCTTCCGCATTTAGCGCACTTAGTTTGCATTTAGTTTGTTAGATTAGCATTTACACCTATTCACCCCCCTCTAGGTGTTTTTCAATTGGTATCAGAGCTAGTGCTCCTGATACTTAGGCTTAACATCCTAGGAGTGTGATCCATTTGCTTGCTAATCTCATTTGCATTTGTTTGTTTGCACATTCATAGTTTACCATGGACTTCATGACCCCTCCTAGCTTTGACCCTTCCAACATTGATGTTTGGAAGTATAGGATGTCCATGTACCTAAAGACCCTAGGTTTGCATGTTTTCCTTGCGGCCACCAAGAGATGTTATCTTGGTGATTGTAATCATATAGGGGCCAATGCACAAGCCCTAGAGGCCATTAGAAGCACTCTTCCTAAATATTATCTCTTATGTGTTTCTAACTTTGATTCCGCCTTTGCAGTGTGGAACAAATTGACAACCACCACCACCTCGGAGCTTCAAGTTCAAATTCAAGAAGAGGAATCTAGTGGAGAATCCGATCCACAATGCTTCATGGTCCAAGGGAATGACTCCCTTGAGGTACATTCGGAACCCCACTATGATAGTGATGATTGTGCTAGTTCTTCAAATGATTATGTTGATCCCCATGCCTTAAATGAAGAACTATCTATTGTGTGTGAAAAGTTAATAGAAAAATATAACGTGTTGAAAAAGAAAAGTCTAGATATTGAAAAAGAAAATAGATGTTTACATTCTAGACTTGATTGTGTTTTGCAAGAGAAAGTTGAGGCCTATAATGAAAGGGATTCATTGAGATCTCAATTGGAACTTGCTTTAAAAGAAAATAATTTTTAAAGTCTAAAAATGATTGTGAAACTCTTTTGAAGAAAAATGAAAATATGTCTTCTAAAGTTGATTTTGTTTTAAAAGAGAATGTTGATTTGAAAAATAAAATTATTTCTATTTCAAATGATCTAGATGTTTGTTTAAAGAAAAATATTGTTTTGCAAAATAAGATTGATGCACATGTTTGCCATGCTAGGGTAGTATCACACACTTCACCTATTGCATGCCACACTTCTTCTTCTAAGATTAATGATGATATTTGTTTGCTTAAGAAGAAGGTTGATTGTTTGGGCTCCACTATGAGCCAATGTGCCTTGAACCACACTCGGTTGGAAACCTTGGTTCGAAAGAAACAAGTTCCATCCTTTATGCATGCACACCCTTCATGGCATACACATGCTCCTCACGGACACACCCATCACCATATGTATGCTCATGTGTACACATGTACACATTGTGGACGTAAGGGCCACCTTGCTAAATTTTGTTATGATAGATTAAATGTTTCAAATTTAGCAAAGAATTTTGTTTGGGTTAGAGAAGGTACTAACCCCCATGAACCCAAGAAGATATGGGTACCAAAGACCACCCCTCCTATTGTTTTTGATGTAGGTGTGGGCTCTCACATGACGTGAGAGTGATGACACCTTGGAGTGGATGCGTTCCGGACTTCATGGAAATCAAATTGGATGCATCACTTTCAAGGGAAGATTTTGTGGAGATGACCACCATGTTTTGGAGACAAGGAAAGTTGCTTATTCGGTTTTTGGTAACAATCCTTTACTCCCATTTATTGTTTACATGCTTTCCATTTCATTGCTTATAGCATGTTTTGATGTTTTATAGCATGTTTCATTGTCTATGGATTAGTATGTTCATTCCATGTTTATTAGATCCTTGACATACATGTATAGTATTTGAGACACATATGCTTATATGAACCCATATTTAGTGTTCTCACTTTTGTTTAAGCTATAATGTACATCATGAATCTAATACATGTGAATTTACATAGTAATCATGTTTTAGTTTTATCATGATGATTTTTATATTGTGTTTTGATGCTTCATGTTAAGGTTACTTGTTTAGATGTTAGTTTTCATTAAGACTAGGAATTATACTTGTACATATAGTGGGCCACAAATAAATCTATGTATGTTTGAGCTTGATTGCTTATTTGAACCCATTAGATGTGCTAGTATAGTCTAGTTTTGATGATTCATACATTTCAAACTTGTATTCCATTTTTGGATTTGTTTTATGATTGTGTGTTTCACTTCATGTATATGTTTGTGTTGCCAAACTTTAAAATATACATGTATACCCCTTGAGTCATTTGCCTTTCATGCAAATCTATATTTGGACTCAATTGTGTTTAGGGATATGTATGTATACTTCATGTTTGACAATTCATACATATACCTTGAAATGAAATTTGTTGTGATGAAAATTTAGTTTTTTCATGTTTCATGTATTTATGTTTAACTTCATGTATATGTCTATCTAGTTCAAACTAATCTTATACATATACATCTTTTGAGCCACGTGCCTTCATGAATATACATTTAGTGGACTCGTTGAGTTTTGGATATGTATGTATATTTTAGCTTGTATTAGACATACATATGCCTTGAAGATTAAATAAGTAGTTTTATATGATTTTTCATGTTTTTGATGGAATTATGTTTTAAGGAATAATTGAGCTTAATGAAATATTTTTCATGATTATGATCTTCACATATTATTTGTATACTCATATCTATTGCTCATGTTTTGTTTCTCATGAGTTATGCTTTATTGGTTAGAGTGATGATTATCATGTGAATTTCAATTTTGTTTTATTCCTTACTTGAAGGATTTCGTGCTAGTTAACAAGTTTTCCATTTAACTAGTTGCGGTGTTCTTCATTTGGTAGTGATTTTCAAACAAAACTACATTTTCAAATCTATCTTTGAAAACCCCTACCTTCCAAGGGCGGTAGGATGGGAGATCATGTTCATGTATGCCCTAAATTGAAAATCTTTAAAACTTGAATTATGATTGGGTGGTAGATAATATGATGTATACACTTGAACTTATTGTTATGTCAATTGGTATCATTGAATTTTTTCAATTGGTATCATTTTGATCTTCTTGTATACTCATATATGTTTTGTATGTATGTATGCTTTAAATTTCAAGTATATCAATTTCTATTGGTATCTATCTTTCATACATATATATGTTTGTGTTTATGCTAGTGCTTGAGTTTCAATTTTGTTTAAATTGATTACTTTTAAATTGTTATCAAGACTATGCATGACTTTAGTTTGTATTTCATAAAGGGGGAGAAAATGAGTATTTCATATTTTGTCTTTCAATTGGTATTTGTACTCTCATACTTTATGATTGACATTTCGAATTTGGTATCATATGTTTTCAAAATGAAATATATTCTTACAATTGGTATCATATTTAAGAAATTCAAAATTTGTTTTGGTTTCAAGATTCATGTTTAAGAATTCAAGACTTATGTTAATTACAATTGGTATTTTCAAAATTTTGTTTAAAGAATATATTCAAAGTTTTGATTTGTATTTCCTATATGCAAGGAGAGCTTAACATCTCTCTTACATATAGATTCATGTTGAGTATATTATAAATTGAGGAGCTTGACAACTCTTCTTTATATGATATACGTGTGTAGGGGGAGCTTCACATCTCCTCTTATGCATTACATAATATGTGTTATGTGAATGGGGCTTGTCATCCCTTCTTCATGTAATGCATATGTGTAGGGAAGCTAACTTAGCGTCTTCCTCTTCATGAATGTATATAGCATATAACATATATTGATTCTTGTTTATTGGTATCAAGATGCTTCATTGACATATTTTTAATTGATATCATGTTTGTAGTCACCCCTTATTGATTTTGTTTTTTGTTTTAGACAAAAAGGGGGGAGAACATTGTTTGTATTATTTTGATTGACAGAAAGGGGAGAAAGATTTTACCCCTCATTTTATCTATGGTTTTGATTGTTTACCCCTTTGTTGATGATTGACAAAAAGGGGGAGAATTATTTGAGAGTTTAACATGCATATATAAACTCAAATTACTTCTATGCATGATTGGTACATGTTTTATATGCATATATTATGTATGATTGGTACATGTTTTATATGCATATACTATGCATGATTGGTACATGTTTTATATGCATGCTTATGTTTATGCATATATTATGTTTTAATCTCAAGAATCTCAAGAATATTAAGTTTAATTGATTTATAGAGTTTGCTTTGTAATTGGTATCTAGAGCTTATTTTGTTTCCATTTGATATCTAGAACCATTTATTGTTTATACATATGCATGTTTCATGTTTAATACTAATTGCATATATTTATTGTTTATCCCTATGCATGAGTTAAGGGGGAGCTTCCTTGAAGCTTATCTTTAATCCATGCATATATAACTCCATGAATTTTGTCATCATCAAAAAGGGGGAGATTGTTGGCCCAATGGCCTTCCACTCTAGTTTTGATGATGATCAACACTCATGTAGTTATGTTTACTAATATTCTTGTGTTTCTAAGTTTCAGATCATTAACAGGATATTAGTTGGTGATTAGCTTCAACAAGATGATTAGAAGCTATTCATGATGATTCCGGTGCCAAAGCTTAAAGATCATACCTTTGCACTTGGAGAATCACGGAGTTTGGACCGAGTCTACTTGGAGATGAAGATCGTCAAGAAGACTTAGGTATCCTAGTTTAGATTATGAGTTTTAGATCCATTTGTAAAGCTTAGTATAGTTGATATGCTCAAGTGCACAAATCACACACGTTTTATGTTTGAGTTTTGGTTTCATGTATAGTTTATCAAAACAAGTTTACATATGTTATATGTATAGTAGATGTTTTCTATTTATACATACATGCTTTAACTTGGTAAACAAACTTATTTTGATATCCCTATTCATGTTTTTGAAAAATCAAGTTTGACAAAATACAGGTTTTGTTTTTGATAAAATTTGCAAGACTCTAAAATGAATTGATATGTTGATATATTGTCTTGAAATTTTTATCACATGTTTATGTTTTAACATAAAATGATAAAACAAGTTTTAGAAAAACATATTTTTTAGAAAAACAGTTTTTATTGTGATTAAAACTATTTTTTAGATTTACTGTGAATTTATGGGATTTTTATTGAGTGAAAAGACCTATTTTCAAATCCCGTATCTGTGCAGTTCTGCACTGTGCCTGCCAGGCCAGTTCGGTCGACCGGACCGGTCGACCGCACCAAGTGGCCGGTCGACCGGGTCGGTCGACCGATGTGCACAAACGTGCACGCTGGCTACACATTGTAGTCGGTCGACCGGGCCGGTCGACCGAGATGAGAGTTCTGCTCTCGGGTTTTATCGGTCGACCGGGCCGGTCGACCGCAGTTGCCCAACGGTCACATTTTTGACCGTTGGCGGTCGACCGGGCCGGTCGACCGGCAGTTGGTCAGACTGCCACATCAGCCTAACGGCTAGTTTTTCCTAGGGGCTATATATACCCCATTTCTCCATTGTTTTGAAAGAGGATTTTTGAGCTAAAAATTTTCAGTTTTCTGAAGAGTTTAAAAGAGTTTTTAAAAGGGTTTTAAGCCAAAAAGATTTCATCTTATTTGTTTTTGGGTTTTTGGAAAATCAAAGAAAACTAGGTTTTGGGATTTTGATTTGGTATTTCATTTTCTATCATATACAAAAGATTTCCCAAGTAGTTTTCCTTTGTTGCTGGTTTCTAAAAACACCTTATTTCCACACTTGAGCTATCATACTATCCTAAACTATTAGGATCTTGTTTTTGTGGAAAAAGAAAAAGGAAAGAGGTTTGTGGTTGAGATATACCACTTGTTGTAAACCCTTGATTTCTTGTGTTGCTCCCTCTTGGGTAGAGGTGGAGAGTGTTGTATTGGGTTGTTGGTTGGGTCCCTCTTAGGTAGAGGTGATTGAGTTTGGTTGTAGACCTCTACGGTAGAGGTGTTGGTTGTTGTATTTGGCTACGGGCCTAACCCCTCGGTTGTGAGGAGGTTGTTGTTGAGAGAGGAGTTTGGTACTCCTAGAGTTGTAAGAAATCCTCTTCGGTAGAGGTTCCCTCGGTGGGAGTTGAGATAGTGGAAATCCTACACGGTGGTGTAGGCGGGGATGTAGAGCAAGGTGCTCGAACCTCGAAACAAATCTTGGTGTTTGCGTATTGATCCATTGTCTCTCTAACTCTCTCTCTTATATTTGTGCAAAGCATCATTTCATACAAGCATCATACTTTCATAGCATTCATATTATATACATTTCTTGTGTTGCCTTGCATCTTTCATATTGTAATTTATCCTTGATTGCTTGGCTTGATTGTGTGTGCACATATTTCTTATTGCTTGGATTGCTTGTGTGTGTGTGCCTAACTTGTACTCATCCAACAAGAGCTTCACATAGCGCCTCAACCCATTTCAAGGGGAATCAAGGGGAGTTAGTCCAGAGCCTCGCAAGGGGAATTCGGCTACACTTGTTATATTGTATTAGTTTGTGCATAATTTGCATTAGCTTCCGCATTTAGCGCACTTAGTTTGCATTTAGTTTCTTAGATTAGCATTTACACCTATTCACCCCCCCCCTCTAGGTGTTTTTCAAAAGAGGTAGGAAAAACTATCTCAAAAACTCACTTCAAATCTTATAGAAAACAGTCCAAGGGAACCCCAATATATAGGCTCCCAAAATATGATCGTTGGAGGCCAACTCAACAGGAAACCCTGCTATCGGTCGACCGTCAGGTCGACCGGCCAACGGTCAGATTTCTGACCGTTGTGCCACCAGTCGACCGAAGCCTGGATATAGAGAGCAGAGCTCTATACAGGTCGACCGGGTCGGTCGATCGGCCCTCCAGCCAAACTGGTTGTGCACGTTTATGCACATCGGTCGACCGATCGGTCGACCGGCAGAAGGCCTGGTCACATCTTTTTAGGGATAAAAACTTGGTCTTTTACCTTTAACAAAATCCCATAAATTTTCATAAATTCTACAAAAATAAGTTCATTGATATGCTTTGATATATAAACATGTTTGATAAAAAATCAAAAATATATTACAAATATTTTGAACTATTTTTGTGATATAGAAATTTTGTCCTTAAACAAAATCGTATTTTTCAAAAACAATCTCCAAATTGAAAAATGATTTTTTTCAAAACTTCTCCAAATACAGAAACAAGATATTCTAAACACATTTAAAGCTTAGTGTGTATGGATATGATCCACTACACATCCTTTGATGAAATATCTATGGTTTTTGACAATAAGCTCTAAAATAAGTTTTGATAAAACACATGTATATTTTGAAGCTTAAAAATCAAAACGGTATTTTCTAAAACACATATAAATTTTGTGTGTGTGTATGTACTTGTACAATCAACCAACTAATCTATCCTTTACATTTTATCTAAAAATAAATCTTAACACTTACAAAACTAGACACAAGTCTTCTTGAAAATCTTCTCTTGAAAATCTTCTTCTTCTTGACTTGGTCTAAATCTTGATCCAATGAGATAGACTCCTCTTGAGTACTTGATGCAATCTTGATATGCGAGCTCTTGAATCAACACGTGCTAGCTTCAAAACTTGACTTCAAATCCTTTGTTGAAGCTAAATACCTACTAAGATCTTGATCAAATATCTGAAACTAATTAAACACAATATCATTAGTACAATAACTACATGAGTTAATCATCATTAAAACTAGAGTGATGGGCCTTTTGGCCATACTATTTCCTTCCTTCAACAACACAACTCAACCATTTTCTTTCTCCTCTGAAATTTTCTTAAACTCTTTAGTTATTTCCAGCATCTCTGGAGAAAAAAACTGAGCTGTTCGAGGGCCTGTGCATAGCAAGTGTACGCTTGCGGAGCTAGCGATTATTGAATCTTGAAGGGTAGGCTGCCATCAACTTGCTGCACCAAGATACCGTCTCAAAGGGGTGCGATCTGCTCTTAAGGACAGTGCTCTGCACGCCTCGATCAAAATAGAAAAGTTCCTTTCTTCTTGAAAGTTTAATTCAAATTGCTTAGCAGTAATTCGTACATTATTTTCCAACAAGTATTACCCTAAATAAAATGAAAACAAGGAGAGTTGAAAGACTTGATGATAATCTTATTGAAATTTTGAAATGTTTAGAAGATAAGAGCTGATTTTGGTTAACTAAGTTATTCAAGAAAATTATAGGTACTACAAAAATGTCAAATTAATGGAGGATATCACTTTGGTGCCTATATATATTTTAAAAAAGGAGATATACAAAGTTTTCCAAACTATCATGGGATCGCTTTATGAGTCATATTATGAAACTTTAAGAGAGTAATTAAGCAAAGACTAAGAAAAGAAACATGTATTGTACAGAACAATTTGGTTTTATTCTTGGGAGTTTAATTGTGAAACCTATTTATTTAATAAGGATGGGATACTGAAAAGAGATCTACGTATGATTTTCATTGATTTTGAAGGTCCCTAGGGAGTTAATGTTGTGGGTTTTAGAAAAGGAACAAGCATCTAATATGTCTATTGATGCGATTAAAGTTATGTACAACGGAACACTAACTTGGTTGTACAACTAGAGGGAGGCAGTCACATCCTATACTATAGGTTTGCACCAAAGATCCATATTGAGTCCTTTTCTCTTTGCATTAGTGATGATTGAATTTACTTGACATACATAAGATGACGTTCATGGTACATGTTATTTGTTAATGACATGGTATTAGTTTTGAGACTAGAAGAAACATGTTAAGGTACATACTACAACAACAACAACAACAACAACTAAGCCATTTGTCCCAAGTATTTGGAGTAGGCTACATGAACCAAAAAAGAATTACGTCGGATCGGGCACATGGATCAGCTTTCTCCACTCATTCCTATCAAGCAATATGCCTTCACTAAGAAACATGTTAAGGTACATAGATTGAGAGAAACTTTAAAAATTAAATAATTTGGAATTAGTATAATGGAAGCAAAATATATGAAATGTAATATGATGAGAAAGAACGAGTTTATAGTATAAATTGATGGTAAAAACATGTTTGAGTTCTCATTTCTCTGTTCGAGCTTAATCATTCATTAAGATAGTGGAATCGAGGAAGATATGATTTGTAGAAACAAAATGGAATCCGTACATGGAGAAATGCTTCTTTAGTTTTTATTTGATCATAGGTAGGATATCCATGAAATTGAAGAAAAATTCTATAGAATGGATAGAACTACATTTTTTGATTCAGAATGTTACATTTAAGCAACATCATGTTCAGAAAATGAGCGTAGAAGAAATGAATGTCAATACACTAAGACATGTGCTAGGAAATGAGTGCATTTGTAAGAAGTTACATGTTAGTCCTATTGATGAAATTACAAAGAATCAATTAGAGTTGGTTTGAGCATGTCAGTATGACAAGTGATGGAATCATAGTTAATGGTGTAATTAGAACTAAAGGGACGCTTAAGAGATTTGGATGGAGAAAATTAAGGATATAATAATGCTTCATGTATATGAGATGGCTCTAGTCAAGCTGAATGGAAGGAATAATTCATGTAGCAGGCCCAAATTTTGAATAAAGACTTTGGTGTTTTTGTGTTATAAATCGGTTAAGCACCAATGCTTTTATATTTTTATTCCCAGGTACTACATGCAGGTAAAAGTATCAAGTTAAGAAACACTTAAACTAGGAACAAACTTCACCCTTAATCTCAGATAGTCCTTGCTATATTATTATTATCTCAATCTTTCTATTATATACGACTTGAAATTGGGCCGAGCTCAGCCTGGGACCAACTCAGTCCGGCCCGATTAAAGCCGGACTTCGGCAAGCATTTATAATTTATAATCAGGCTTCGGCCTAGGATTTTCGCCTGATTGTTAATTGGGCCGATTTTGAGCTTAACATATGTAACATGATAAACATAGTATTAGGAGAATATATATATATATATAAATATATATATATATATATATATATATATATATATATATATATATATATATATATATGGTCAAGTGTTCCCAGTAGGTCTCCTTAGATTACAATCTAAGGAGGAGGCCTAAAACTCACCATGTACAATTCATATAAATGATCCAATTCATTTATCATGATTTTCATGTCATAAATTTCTTAAATATAAAAAATCATGCAATTTGAACTTTTTTTGCCCATCGATCAAACAATGTCATTTGTTCTATTGTTGAAAAACCGTTCATTTTGTAACCATTTGATACATGGGTAAAAGTATCAAAAGTGCATGATCTTTTATACACAATCATTTTAGGATATGTAGATCAAAATGAATGGAGTGGAACATCCTTAGAAATGCTCTATGTTGATATTTTAGGCGTCCTTAGATTATAATTTAAAGAGACCTACTATGAGCACTTTTTTCATATGTGTGTGTGTGTGTGTGTGTGTGTGTGTATAAAAGAGAGAGAGTTATCTGTCTCTCTCTCCTAACTTCATTGTATAGATGAATTCTGAGATAAATTTACTAATACAAGCATTACGAGACTAAATATTATTGCTAAATACTACTATTACTAACACTCTCCTTCAAGCTGGAGCATGTATATATCATACATGCCAAGTTTATCATAAATAAAATCAACCTGTGTCTTCCCAAGAGATTTTTGAAATACACCTAGAGGGGGTGAATAGGTATTTTGCTAATCAAATGCAACTTTAAAACTATGTATGATGAATTATATAAAAGGTCACTCAAAATAAGAATTGAAGCTGAATTTCCCGTGAAGAGTTTTAGAACTTCTCCTCTTTGATTCCTCAAGATAATGAGTTGAGGTGCTCAATTGTCTCCTTGTTAAGATGATTATAGACTGGTAATGAAAGCAATTATAGAATGCAAGATGAACAATTACACAGATATGAAAAATGAAAAATAATAGAGAGCAAGACACAAGCAATCACAAACACAAAGAAATTTGTTCTGAGGTTCGAGCCATCGCTCTACGTTACGGCTTTCACCACTATGAAGAATTTCACTATCCTCTAAGGGATCTTCCACGAAGGGACATTACATAAAGGAATTACAACTTGGTCTACACAAGACCAGAGTACACGACTTCACCAATTCAATCCTCTATACAAGAGGTAGCATAAAGCCAATTGAGATTACAAAGCACTGGTGATCTAACAAGATCACAAACACTCTCTCTTAAACTTTCTATGAAGTAGAATATGAAGTGTTGCCTAAGAAGTTAAGTGAGAGATGAAATTAGTTAGAAAGAATAGAAGAGTTTTAAAACCAACTGAAAATAACTTTGAAAAAAAGAACTTGGCGATTGAAAGCTAAAAAAACTTTTTTCTTTTGAAATAAACTTGAAAACTTGTAAACGTGTGTGTTTTTCTTATCTAAAATTAAAACCAATGACCCATATGTGTATATATATATATATATATATATATATATATATATATATATATATATATATATATATATATATATATATATATATATATATATATAGGCAATGAATAAATATCATTTATAAATCATACTAGGTCATTTGGAGTGTGTTTAGATATTTGGAAACTAAAATGCCCGTTGGAATCCACTAAAAACAAAACAGATTCAAAAATTAGCCGTTATGGCCATTTGGCAGCTTGTCGGTCGACCGATCAGTCGACCGACAGAACATCCAGAAAAGAGTCGTTGGCTCCGGTCGACTGGGCGTCGACCACTCGGTAGTTTGAAAAATTAAACTGAGAGTTAGGGTTTCTCATTCGGTCGACCTTGAAAAACTAAACTGAGAGTTAGGGTTTCTCAGTCGGTCGACCGAGCGGTACCGGTCAATCGACGACAACGTGCACACCCCTTGGCCAAAGGCCCGGTCGACTGTTCTGGCCTGCAATGGGTACAGGTCGACCGTTTTGGTCTGAAACAGTTTTTTATGAAAACTTTTGAGTCACAAATATTTTTTTAAATATTTTGTATTGGTTTATGAGTAATGTAGCAATGTATAGGTGATGAAATACATGTTCTATACTTGTTATAAAATTTTGAAAAAATTATGAGACATGTATCAAAACCAAACATGCAAAATACCAATACTACCAAAACTTATATTTTTTGAAATCATGTATTTTGTGTGTGTAACTTCTTGAGCATCACTACTTTATTCTATACTTTAATAAACTAATATCTTATAAGGCTCTATGTGACTACAAGATCTTCAATTTGGCTTCTCCATTAGCGACGTCGAGTGCTTTTGAGTTTAAATCCCGTATTTAAATCTTCTTAGTCTTCAACACCTTCCTTTAGAAGAATAAAACTCCTTGAATTCTTAAAATCTTGAAATATATTTAAACGCTTAAACGTTCATACATACATAACGTGAATTCAAAGTTCTAGTAAATCTCTGTCTATATCATATCTCCCTCTACTCCCAGCCTGTCTTGACCCCCTGGGCTCCCTCCTGGTATCAGAGCCATTTCTCTTACTTGTTGGTTAGCACAAGTAGGTAACAATTGACTTGTTGAATTTTAGTAGGCGTTGGCAAGCGTTGGTAAGCTTGTAAGTCCGTTGGCAAGCCCGTTGAGATAGGGTGTTCCAGGCATTGTGTTCCCGTGTTCCAGTCTGCTGAAAGGCCAACCCCCTCAATTAGTTACATATTAGTGATGACCAATATTGTTAGAAGAATGCTTCTAGGTTCTAGTTCGACCTCAGGATCAAACAGAAAGGTAGTAAGAAGTAGAGAAGATATAGTTCACGAAGATTTTTTAGAATGGAGAATTCCTAATGAAAAAATAGAAAATATTTATAGTATAGGCACCTTTGACTTTAAAACTTCATACGCTATAAAGATTCATGAAGAAACATTCAATATTCAAAATAAGTCTCAAACCATTTATCTATTATCAAAACTTGCATTACAAGAATTCCTTAAAAAAGGATTCCGTTATATTCATTTTGGGTTGGTACAAGTAGCCATCAAGCCGCTTGTCCACACTGGTGTAGATATTCCTGTATACACAGCCCTAAGAGACAAAAGATTAAAAAGATACAAATTATCCATCTTATCTATGATTCAAACCAATATATGTAATGGACCTGTATACTTCAACTGTATGCCTAATTACTCAGTATCTTTAACAGACCCGTTATTCCTAAATTCATTAATCCTAGACGTCCACTTGCAAGGTGATGAATTCGAGAGATTCACTGAACAAGTATCGGTTATGTATAAGCTATATTTTAAATTAATGAGTTCCCAAATGAACCCAAAATTCAAAATGATAGGTTCCCTTATTCAAGAGGAAACTGTTATACTCCAGATAGAAGCAGAACAGTCAAAGACTTTTGTTCCCAAAAGACTAAAATGGAATGAGATAACTATTCCAGAAGAATTCAAGATAGAGAACCCTCAGACTCCCAGAGACATAGAAAAGACTGAAATCTCAGACATAATAGAAGAAGACGACGGGACAGTATTGATTAGATTCAACTCTGTAAGAGAAAGACCTTCAACCTCTTTTAGATATGTTGAACCAAGTAGGAATTCATGTTCTGAATATTCATTCCAACAACCCATCAGAGTATTCCATAAGTCACCCCTTTCAGAAGTTAATCAAGAAAATTACTCCCCGACATCATCCCAAATGAGACCAGATTTTACTGGAGAAATTAATATGATTAAAAAACCATTCATTAGCGATAGTTTTAGACTTATGAAAGAGTTCCGAGAAGAATCCAAACATTTTGATTGGTTCTCAAAACTCCACAGGACTTACCAAGAACAATTAATAAAAAATTGGATCACTGATATAAGGAAACATGAAAATAATTTCAACTTTGAAATATGGTTACAATATTACTTAGTGAAACAAGGCATCGAAGACCCTTACAACCAATCCCAAATTGATGTTCAAACCAGCCTATATAAAAAATGGCAACAAACAGATGGAAACATTGTGACTTCAATCCATCCTCCATTACAATCTATCAAGATTCCAACCAACGAAGGAGAAGTAACCGCTTCACCTTTCAAAAGGGGAAAAAATAATAACGAACCAGTCAACATAGAAGACATTAAAAAGGTATATCATCAGAACAATTATTCAAACCAATTGCTACACACCATAGCGCATCAAGTTGAATCCCTATCCACAGAAATCAAAGGAATTCAAAAGGAGTCAAACTCTAAATTCCCACTGAGTTATTCAACACCACATTTCCAGCCAACAAGTTTACCTGTAGAAAATGTCCGACCAATGAACTTATTAGGACAAATAACTCAAGCCATAGAAAAAATTAATGAAAGCATTCCAAGCACATCAAAAATAAATACTATAACAGAAAATAAAAATTTAGAAACTAAACTCGTAGATAATTCAGACAGCTCAATAGAAGAAGAAATTTCAGACCGACAGAAACTTACAAAGATAATTACTTGCTACAAATGCAGCAAATCTGGCCACAAAAAGAGTAGATGCAGGACAAAAGAGAAAAATAAAAACAGCCTGCTAGAGGAAAGACTACAGATACATAAAACACCCAATGAGAACGAATTAATATTTCGAATCCCTGACACAAAGAAACACTTAAAAATCAATCCAAATCAGCCTCTTAGTGTTTCAAAAATTTCTGACCTAAACAATATTCATGAACTTCGAACAAAAATAAAATTGTTAAAAATGGAAATCAACCACATTAAAGTAAACGTACAACAAAAGGACATTACAAGCCTTATTCAAAACACAACTATTCCAGACTCATTAGAAAAGGCCCATCCCTTCTCCCTAAAAGAAATAACTATTTCAAGCACCCGACCTTCAAACCCTAAATCAATCTTCGCCATTAAAAGATTCAAATATAAAAAATGGTTCATATTCATAACTCTGGCCATCGATGATTCAAAAACCACCTTTATTGCCATGGTCGACTCAGGCGCTGACCATAGTGTAATAAAAGACGATATCTCCCCAACCAAATACTATGAACCAACAAAAGAAAACCTGATCACAGCAAATGGTTCCCCATTAAAGGTCATGGGCAAACTAACAAAGACATCAATATGCAATGAAAAAATTTGTTTCAAACACCAATTCATTGTTGTTGACAATCTAAATACTAATGTAATACTGGAAATTCCCTTCTTAACTCAAATCTACCCATTCTGGATTAATTCCGACGGAATAAATACTAAAATCATGGGGCAAAGGATCTTGTTTAAATTTATAACCCCGGTTAGATACAGAGAATTAAATACCCTACAAACTAATCCAATCTACCGAAAATTAGACCTAATTCAGAAAAAACAAAACAAAATCCTATATCTCAAAGATGATATACTATACCATAAAATAAATCAACAATTAAAAGACACGAGTATACAACAACGTATTAAGCAAATTCAAGACTTATACACAAAAGAGATCTGTTCTGACATTCCTAATGCTTTTTGGGAAAGGAAGAAACACATTGTCAGCCTTCCCTATGAAAAAGATTTCTCAGAAAGAAATATTCCAACCAAAGCCCGACCTATTCAAATGAATCATGATCTTCTAGAAACATGTAAAGCAGAATTACAAAACCTCCTTGATAAAGGATTAATACGACCTTCCAAATCCCCATGGAGCTGTGCAGGATTTTACGTCATGAAACAGGCAGAAAAGGAATGAGGAGTTCCTAGACTGGTAATCAACTACAAACCATTAAATAAAGTATTACAGTGGATCAGATATCCAATCCCAAACAAAAAGGATTTATTAAAAAGATTATATAATGCCAAACTATTTTCCAAATTCGATATGAAGTCCGGGTTCTGGCAAATACAAATTGCTGAACAGGACAGGTACAAGACAGCGTTCACGGTACCATTCGGTCATTACGAGTGGAACGTAATGCCTTTGGATTAAAAAATGCCCCCTCAGAATTCCAACGAATCATGAACGACATATTTAACCCCTACACCACATTTACTATAGTATACATTGACGATGTCCTCATTTACTCAGAAAATATAGATCAACATTTTAAACACCTCAAAACCTTCTTCCATATCATCAAGAAAAACGGGTTAGTAATCTCATTGGCAAAAATGAAACTATTCCAAACCTCCATTAGATTCCTAGGGCATGATATTCACAGAGGAACTATAACGCCAATCAACAAATCAATAGAGTTTGCAAACAAATTCCCTGATGAAATTAAAGACAAAACTCAACTGCAAAGATTCCTAGGATGTCTAAACTACGTATCCGACTACATTCCCAAAATACGAATTACTTGTGCACCGTTATTTAAAAGACTTCAAAAGAACCCTCCGGCATGGTCAGATAAGCTCACCCAAATAGTCAGGCAAGTCAAAGAAAAGGTTCATGCATTACCTTGTCTATGCATTCCTCATCCTCATGCATTCATGATAGTAGAAATAGATGCATCTGACATAGGATACGGAGGCATACTAAAATAAAGATTCACCAATGCATCACAAGAACAGTTAGTTAGATTCCACTCTGGTATTTGGATTGGCCCTCAGAAATCATATTCTACAATTAAAAAGGAAATACTCTCTATTGTCCTATGCATTTCTAAATTCCAAGATGACCTTTTAAACAAAAAATTCCTCCTTCGCATAGACTGCCAGTCTGCCAAATATATTCTTGAAAAGGACGTTCAAAATATTGCATCTAAACAAATCTTTGCTAGATGGCAAGCTATTCTTTCTGTTTTCGATTTTACTATTGAATATCTTAGAGGTTCTAATAACTCTTTACCTGATTTTCTAACTCGTGAATTCCTGACTACACCTCAGCATGAATCAGACTCCAAACTCCTTCCAACTACCCTGCAAAAACTTCAATTCTCGCAAAAGAAAAACCAACAGTTCTCATACTACTCCCCTTACCCCTTCCGAGCGACTAATATTCTTTCGACAGGATCGAGAAGATCTAACTTTAGAAATCATGGAAAAACTCCCCGATGAACTCTATTACAGAATAGCACAAACACCTAGTACCGCTGAAGCCAATCTAATTCATAGAATAAACCAACTCCACCATTCACCGCCTGAAGGATCCACCCTAGTCATCAGATCAAATTCCTATTTTCCAAAACTTCTGCTAAATCCAACCACACCCCAGTCTCAAAAAATTTGGGCTATAGAAAATGGTCTTTGTTATGGACTTGTCTCCCATTCCTATAAAGATCGAATCCATCTATTTCCAACATTAACCGCCGCTTCTTTGAAATTAAAAGACCTCTGCTCAGACAAACTTTTCTTCAAATTCCACTCAACTCCACCCACCTGGGAAAATATTGAAGATTACGAACCAGCCCAACATATAGTACTTGTTACAGAATACTTCGGCTGGTGGGACTCCATTCCAACCCAATTCCTCACAACTGATGACAGATTCTACAAAGAAGGATATCATCCTGTTCCGCCAGAGATATCAGAAATAAATTTACCAATAGAAAAGGCCCGCACTCAACTACAAATGCAAAGTACTATGGAAGCCTTCCCGATGGGTTTTCACATCTTCCATCATTCACAGAACTGGATCTTTGTCACCAACGTCCAGGGCATCTTAAAAATACTGGTACCAAAGTTCGCAGGAAACTTTATTCATGAACCCCGACGATGGCTGTGAACATCTCAAGAGGGCATCAAGACAGATTCCTCCTCAACTAAATATAAACATCTACCAGCAAGAACCAGCCACACTGTATAGTCCACCATCCGACATGTAAAAAAAAAAAAGAGAGAGAGAGAGAGAGAAAGAGACAAAAACAGCTTCACCAGCAAACTTCACCAGTTCAACAAAAGATTTCAAAGGATCACTCAAAGCTGACTCAAAGGCGGATTCCTCTCCAGCAAAGGACGACATGACTCAAAGACAGATTCCTCCCCGGCAAAGGACGACGTGACCCAAAGGCAGATTCCTCCCCGACAGAGGACGACAAGACTCAAAGGCGGATTCCTCTCCGGCAAAGGACGACATGACTCAAAGGTAGATTCCTCCCCGACAAAGGACGACAAGACTCAAAAGTGACTCAAAGGCAGACAGATTCCTCTCCGGCAAAGTAAGAAAAGACTCAAGGCAGATTCCTCCCCGACAAAGGACGACAAGACTCAAAAGTGACTCAAAGACCGACAGATTCCTCCCCGGCAAAGGACGACGCAACCCAAAGGCAGATTCCTCCCCGACAGAGGACGACAAGACTCAAAGGTGACTCAAAGGCAGACAGATTCCTTCCCGACAAAGTAAGAAAAGACTCAAAGCAAAGAAACGACAAGATTCCTCGCCAACTCCAGAAGGCTCGACTCTTCCCTATAAATCCAAGACCTCCTCGTCCATTCAAGGCAGAGCGAAATCAGAGCAGAAAAACAGAGCAAAATTCCACTTTGTAATCCTCCTTCTCTCCTTAGAATTCCAAGTTGTATTCAAGTTGCTTCCTGTACCCAAAGACACTTAATTCAAGCCAAGTTTCTGTAAGCTCTCACCTTTGTAATTTCATCCTTTATTCCAATTTTAAGCATTCCATATTAAATAGAGTTTGCATTCATCTTATCGATCAAAAGCTCACACAACAGGGTTGCATTACGCACCTCCAACTTATTTTAAGAGGAATCAAGGAGGCAGAAGTACAGAACCCCTCACAGGGTATTCGGCTTCTAGTCCTATTACGAGCGATCGTTCATACTATTTCATACATACTCACTGTGCAAAAATTACTGTTCACAATTACTGTTTACAATTGCTGTCCATAGTTACTGTTCATAATTACTGTTCACAATTACTGTTCATACACTGTTCATACATACGGTACTGTTCATACATACGTAAATTCACTGTTCATACATACATAACGTGAATTCAAAGTTCTAGTAAATCTCTGTCTATATCACATCTCCCTCTACTCCCAGCCTGTCTTGACCCCCTGGGCTCCCTCTTGGTATCAGAGCCATTTCTCTTGCTTGTTGGTTAGCATAAGTAGGTAACAATTGAGTTGTTGAATTTTAGTAGGCGTTGGCAAGCGTTGGTAAGCTTGTAAGTCCGTTGGCAAGCCCGTTGAGATAGGGTGTTCCAGGCATTGTGTTCCCGTGTTCCAGTCTACTGAAAGGTCAACCCCCTCAATTAGTTACATATTAGTGATGACCAATATTGTTAGAAGAATGCTTCTAGGTTCTACTTCGACCTCAGGATCAAACAGAAGGTAGTAAGAAGTAGAGAAGATATAGTTCATGAAGATTCTTTAGAATGGAGAATTCCTAATGAAAAAATAGAAAATATTTATAGTATAGGCACCTTTGACTTTAAAACTTCATACGCTATAAAGATTCATGAAGAAACATTCAATATTCAAAATAAGTCTCAAACCATTTATCTATTATCAAAACTTGCATTACAAGAATTCCTTAAAAAAGGATTCCGTTATATTCATTTTGGGTTGGTACAAGTAGCCATCAAGCCGCTTGTCCACACTGGTGTAGATATTCCTGTATACACGGCCTTAAGAGACAAAAGATTAAAAAGATACAAATCATCCATCTTATCTATGATTCAAACCAATATATGTAATGGACCTGTATACTTCAACTGTATGCCTAATTACTCAGTGTCTTTAACAGACCCGTTATTCCTAAATTCATTAATCCTAGACGTCCACTTGCAAGGTGATGAATTCGAGAGATTCACTGAACAAGTATCGGTTATGTATAAGCTATATTTTAAATTAATGAGTTCCCAAATGAACCCAAAATTCAAAATGATAGGTTCCCCTATTCAAGAGGAAACTGTTATACTCCAGATAGAAGCTGAACAGTCAAAGACTTTTGTTCCCAAAAGACTAAAATGGAATGAGATAACTATTCCAGAAGAACCCTCAGACTCCCAGAGACATAGAAAAGACTGAAATCTCAGACATAATAGAAGAAGACGACGGGACAGTATTGATTAGATTCAACTCTGTAAGAGAAAGACCTTCAACCTCCTTTAGATATGTTGAACCAAGTAGGAATTCATGTTCTGAATATTCATTCCAACAACTCATCAGAGTATTCCATAAGTCACCCCTTCCAGAAGTTAATCAAGAAAATTACTCCCCGACATCATCCCAAATGAGACCAGATTTTACTGGAGAAATTAATATGATTAAAAAACCATTCATTAGCGATAGTTTTAGACTTATGAAAGAGTTCCGAGAAGAATCCAAACATTTTGATTAGTTCTCAAAACTCCATAGGACTTACCAAGAACAATTAATAAAAAATTGGATCACTAGTATAAGGAAACATGAAATTAATTTCAACTTTGAAATATGGTTACAATATTACTTAGTGAAACAAGGCATCGAAGACCCTTACAACCAATCCCAAATTGATGTTCAAACCAGCCTATATAAAAAATGGCAACTAACAGATGGAAACATTGTGACTTCAATCCATCCTCCATTACAATCTATCAAGATTCCAACCAACGAAGGAGAAGTAACCGCTTCACCTTTCAAAAGGGGAAAAAATAATAATGAACCAGTCAACATAGAAGACATTAAAAAGGTATATCATCAGAACAATTATTCAAACCAATTGCTACACACCATAGCGCATCAAGTTGATTCCCTATCCACAGAAATCAAAGGAATTCAAAAGGAGTTAAACTCTAAATTCCCACTAAGTTATTCAGCACCACATTTCCAGCCAACAAGTTTACCTGTAGAAAATGTCCGACAATGAACTTATTAGGACAAATAACTCAAGCCTTAGAAAAAATTAATGAAAGTATTCCAAGTACGTCAAAAATAAATACTATAACAGAAAATAAAAATTTAGAAACTAAACCCGTAGATAATTCAGACAGCTCAATAGAAGAAGAAATTCCAGACCGACAGAAACTTGCAAAGATAATTACTTGCTACAAATGCAGCAAATCTGGCCACAAAAAGAGTAGATGCAGGACAAAAGAGAAAAATAAAAACAGCCTGCTAGAGGAAAGACTACAGACACATAAAACACCCAATGAGAACGAATTAATATATCGAATCCCTGACACAAGGAAACACTTAAAAATCAACCCAAATCAGCCTCTTAGTGTTTCAAAAATTTCTGACCTAAACAATATTCATGAACTTCGAACAAAAATAAAATTGTTAAAAAAGGAAATCAACCACATTAAAGGAAACCTACAACAAAAGGACATTACAAGCCTTATTCAAAACACAACTATTCCAGACTCATTAGAAAAGGCCCATCCCTTCTCCCTAAAAGAAATAACTATTTCAAGCACCCGACCTTCAAACCCTAAATCAATCTTCGCCATTAAAAGATTCAAATATCAAAAATGGTTCATATTCATAACTCTGGCCATCGATGATTCCAAAACCACCTTTATTGCCATGGTCGACTCAGGCGCTGACCATAGTGTAATAAAAGACGGTATCTCCCCAACCAAATAATATGAACCAACAAAAGAAAACCTGATCACAGCAAATGGTTCCCCATTAAAGGTCATGGGCAAACTAACAAAGACATCAATATACAATGAAAAAATTTGTTTCAAACACTAATTCATTGTTGTTGACAATCTAAATACTAATGTAATACTGGGAATTCCCTTCTTAACTCAAATCTACCCATTCTGGGTTAATTCCGACGGAATAAATACTAAAATCATGGGGCAAAGGATCTTGTTTAAATTTATAACCCCGGTTAGATACAGAGAATTAAACACCTACAAACTAATCCAATCTACCGAAAATTAGACCTAATTCAGAAAAAACAAAACAAAATCCTATATCTCAAAGATGATATACTATACCATAAAATAAATCAACAATTAAAAGACACGAGTATACAACAACGTATTAAGCAAATTCAAGATTTATACACAAAAGAGATCTGTTCTGACATTCCTAATGCTTTTTGGGAAGGAAGAAACACATTGTCAGCCTTCCCTATGAAAAAGATTTCTCAGAAAGAAATATTCCAACCAAAGCCCGACCTATTCAAATGAATCATGATCTTCTAGAAACATGTAAAACAGAATTACAAAACCTCCTTGATAAAGGATTAATACGACCTTCCAAATCCCCATGGAGCTGTGCAGGATTTTACGTCATGAAACAGGCAGAAAAGGAACGAGGAGTTCCTAGACTGGTAATCAACTACAAACCATTAAATAAAGTATTACAGTGGATCAGATATCCAATCCCAAACAAAAAGGATTTATTAAAAAGATTATATAATGCCAAACTATTTTCCAAATTCGATATGAAGTCCGGTTTCTGGCAAATACAAATTGCTGAACAGGACAGGTACAAGACAGCGTTCACGGTACCATTCGGTCATTACGAGTGGAACGTAATGCCTTTTGGATTAAAAAATGCCCCCTCAGAATTCCAACGAATCATGAACGACATATTTAACCCCTACACCACATTTACTATAGTATACATTGACGGTGTCCTCATTTACTCAGAAAATATAGATCAACATTTTAAACACCTCAAAACCTTCTTCCATATCATAAAGAAAAAACGGGTTAGTAATCTCATTGGCAAAAATGAAACTATTCCAAACTTCCATTAGATTCCTAGGGCATGATATTCACAGAGGAACTATAACGCCAATCAACAGATCAATAGAATTTGCAAACAAATTCCCTGATGAAATTAAAGACAAAACTCAACTGCAAAGATTCCTAGGATGTCTAAACTACGTATCCGACTACATTCCCAAAATACGAATTACTTGTGCACCGTTATTTAAAAGACTTCAAAAGAACCCTCCGGCATGGTCAGATAAGCTCACCCAAATAGTCAGGCAAGTCAAAGAAAAGGTTCATGCATTACCTTGTCTATGCATTCCTCATCCTCATGCATTCATGATAGTAGAAACAGATGCATCTGACATAGGATACGGAGGCATACTAAAACAAAGATTCACCAATGCATCACAAGAACAGTTAGTTAGATTCCACTTTGGTATTTGGATTGGCCCTCAGAAATCATATTCTACAATTAAAAAGGAAATACTCTCCATTGTCCTATGCATTTCTAAATTCCAAGATGACCTTTTAAACAAAAAATTCCTCCTTCGCATAGACTGCCAGTCTGCCAAATATATTCTTGAAAAGGACGTTCAAAATATTGCATCTAAACAAATCTTTGCTAGATGGCAAGCTATTCTTTCTGTTTTCGATTTTACTATTGAATATCTTAGAGGTTCTAATAACTCTTTACCTGATTTTCTAACTCGTGAATTCCTGACTACAACCTCAGCATGAATCAGACTCCAAACCCCTTCCAACTACCCTGCAAAAACATCAAACCTCGCAAAAGAAAAACCAACAGTTCTCATACTACTCCCCTTACCCCTTCCGAGCGATTAATATTCTTTCGACAGGATCGAGAAGATCTAACTTTAGAAATCATGGAAAAAACTCCCCGATGAACTCTATTACAGAATAGCACAAACACCTAGTACCGCTGAAGCCAATCTAATTCATAGAATAAACCAACTCCACCATTCACCGCCTGAAGGATCCACCCTAGTCATCAGATCAAATTCCTATTTTCCAAAACTTTGCTAATCCAACCACACCCCAGTCTCAAAAAATTTGGGCTATAGAAAATGGTCTTTGTTATGGACTTGTCTCCCATTCCTATAAAGATCGAATCCATCTATTTCCAATATTAACCGCCGCTTCTTTGAAATAAAAGACCTCTGCTCAGACAAACTTTACTTCAAATTCCACTCAACTCCACCCACCTGGGAAAATATTGAAGATTACGAACCAGCCCAACATATAGTACTTGTTACAGAATACTTCGGCTGGTGGGACTCCATTCCAACCCAATTCCTCACAACTGATGACAGATTCTACAAAGAAGGATATCATCCTGTTCCGCCAGAGATATCAGAAATAAATTTACCAATAGAAAAGGCCCGCACTCAACTACAAATGCAAAGTACTATGGAAGCCTTCCCGATGGGTTTTCACATCTTCCATCATTCACAGAACTGGATCTTTGTCACCAACGTCCAGGGCATCTTAAAAACACTGGTACCAAAGTTCACAGGAAACTTTATTCATGAACCCCGGCGATGGCTGTGAACATCTCAAGAGGGCATCAAGACAGATTCCTCCTCAACTTAATATAGACATCTACCAGTAAGAACCAGCCACACTGTATAGTCCACCATCTGACATGTAAAAAAAAAAAAGAGAGAGAGAGAAAGAGACAAAAACAGCTTCACCAGCAAACTTCATCAGTTCAACAAAAGATTTCAAAGGATCACTCAAAGCTGACTCAAAGGCGGATTCCTCTCCGGCAAAGGACGACATGACTCAAAGACAGATTCCTCCCCGGCAAAGGACGACGTGACCCAAAGGCAGATTCCTCCCCGACAGAGGACGGAAAGACTCAAAGGCGGATTCCTCTCCGGCAAAGGACGACATGACTCAAAGGCAGATTCCTCCCGACAAAGGACGACAAGACTCAAAAGTGACTCAAAGGCAGACAGATTCCTCTCGGCAAAGTAAGAAAAGACTCAAAGGTAGATTCCTCCCCGACAAAGGACGACAAGACTCAAAAGTGACTCAAAGACCGACAGATTCGTCCCGGCAAAGGACGACGTGATCCAAAGGCAGATTCCTCCCCGACAGAGGACGACAAGACTCAAAGGTGACTCAAAGGCAGACAGATTCCTTCCCGACAAAGTAAGAAAAGACTCAAAGCAAAGAAACGACAAGATTCCTCGCCAACTCCAGAAGGCTCGATTCTTCCCTATAAATCCAAGACCTCCTCGTCCATTCAAGGCAGAGCGAAATCAGAGCAGAAAAACAGAGCAAAATTCCACTTTGTAATCCTCCTTCTCTCCTTAGAATTCTAAGTTGTATTCAAGTTGCTTCCTGTATCCAAAGACACTTAATTCAAGCCAAGTTTCTGTAAGCTCTCACCTTTGTAATTTCATCCTTTATTCCAATTTTAAGCATTCATATTAAATAGAGTTCGCATTCATCTTATCGATTAAAAGATCACACAACAGGGTTGCATTGCGCACCTCCAACTCATTTTAAGAGGAATCAAGGAGGCAGAAGTACAGAACCCCTCACAGGGTATTCGGCTTCTAGTCCTGTTACGAGCGATCGTTCATACTATTTCATACATACTCACTGTGCAAAAATTACTATTCACAATTACTGTTTACAATTGCTGTCCATAGTTACTGTTCATAATTACTGTTCACAATTACTGTTCACATTATTTACTGTTCACAATTACTGTTCATAAGTACTGTTCATACATACGGTACTGTTCATACATACGTAAATTCACTGTTCATACATACATAACGTGAATTCAAAGTTCTAGTAAATCTCTGTCTATATCACATCTCCCTCTACTCCCAGCCTGTCCTGACCCCCTGGGCTCCCTCCTGGTATCAGAGCCATTTCTCTTGCTTGTTGGTTAGCACAAGTAGGTAACAATTGAGTTTGTTGAATTTTAGTAGGCGTTGGCAAGCGTTGGTAAGCTTGTAAGTCCGTTGGCAAGCCCGTTGAGATAGGGTGTTCCAGGCATTGTGTTCCCATGTTCCAGTCTACTGAAAGGTCAACCCCCTCAATTAGTTACATATTAGTGATGACCAATATTGTTAGAAGAATGCTTCTAGGTTCTAGTTCGACCTCAGGATCAAACAGAAAGGTAGTAAGAAGTAGAGAAGATATAGTTCACGAAGATTTTTAGAATGGAGAATTCCTAATGAAAAAATAGAAAATATTTATAGTATAAGCACCTTTGACTTTAAAACTTCATACGCTATAAAGATTCATGAAGAAACATTCAATATTCAAAATAAGTCTCAAACCATTTATCTATTATCAAAACTTGCATTACAAGAATTCCTTAAAAAAGGATTCCGTTATATTCATTTTGGGTTGGTACAAGTAGCCATCAAGCTGCTTGTCCACACTGGTGTAGATATTCCTATATACACAGCCCTAAGAGACAAAAGATTAAAAAGATACAAATCATCCATCTTATCTATGATTCAAACCAATATATGTAATGGACCTGTATACTTCAACTGTATGCCTAATTACTCAGTATCTTTAACAGACCTGTTATTCCTAAATTCATTAATCCTAGACGTCCACTTGCAAGGTGATGAATTCGAGAGATTCACTGAACAAGTATCGGTTATGTATAAGCTATATTTTAAATTAATGAGTTCCCAAATGAACCAAAAATTCAAAATGATAGGTTCCCCTATTCAAGAGGAAACTGTTATACTCCAGATAGAACCATTTGGAGGTCGGGTGCTTGAAATAGTTATTTTTTTAGGGAGAAGGAATGGGCCTTTTCTAATGAGTCTGGAATAGTTGTGTTTTGAATAAGGCTTGTAATGTCCTTTTGTTGTAGGTTTCCTTTAATGTGGTTGATTTCTTTTTTTAACAATTTTATTTTTGTTCGAAGTTCATGAATATTGTTTAGGTCAGAAATTTTTGAAACACTAAGAGGCTGATTTGGGTTGATTTTTAAGTGTTTCCTTGTGTCAGGGATTCGATATATTAATTCGTTCTCATTGGGTGTTTTATGTGTCTGTAGTCTTTCCTCTAGCAGGCTGTTTTTATTTTTCTCTTTTGTCCTGCATCTACTCTTTTTGTGGCCAGATTTGCTGCATTTGTAGCAAGTAATTATCTTTGTAAGTTTCTGTCGGTCTGAAATTTCTTCTTCTATTGAGCTGTCTGAATTATCTACGGGTTTAGTTTCTAAATTTTTATTTTCTGTTATAGTATTTATTTTTGACGTATTTGGAATGCTTTCATTAATTTTTTCTAAGGCTTGAGTTATTTGTCCTAATAAGTTCATTGGTCGGACATTTTCTACAGGTAAACTTGTTGGCTGGAAATGTGGTGCTGAATAACTCAGTGGGAATTTAGAGTTTGACTCCTTTTGAATTCCTTTGATTTCTGTGGGATAGGGAATCAACTTGATGCGCTATGGTGGTAGCAATTGGTTTGAATAATTGTTCTGATGATATACCTTTTTAATGTCTTCTATGTTGACTGGTTCGTTATTATTTTTTCCCCTTTTGAAAGGTGAAGCGGTTACTTCTCCTTCGTTGGTTGGAATCTTGATAGATTGTAATGGAGGATGGATTGAAGTCACAATGTTTCTATCTTATAGTTGCCATTTTTTATATAGGCTGGTTTGAACATCAATTGGGATTGGTTGTAAGGGTCTTCGATGCCTTGTTTCACTAAGTAATATTATAACCATATTTCAAAGTTGAAATTAATTTCATGTTTCCTTATATCAGTGATCCAATATTTTATTAATTGTTCTTGGTAAGTCCTATAGAGTTTTGAGAACCAATCAAAATGTTTGGATTCTTCTCGGAACTCTTTCATAAGTCTAAAACTATCGCTAATGAATAGTTTTTAATCATATTAATTTCTCCAGTAAAATCTGGTCTCATTTGGGATGATGTCGGGGAGTAATTTTCTTGATTAACTTCTGGAAGGGGTGACTTATGGAATACTCTGATGGGTTGTTGGAATGAATATTCAGAACATGAATTCCTACTTGGTTCAACATATCTAAAGGAGGTTGAAGGTCTTTCTCTTACAGAGTTGAATCTAATCAGTACTGTCCCGTCGTCTTCTTCTATTATGTCTGAGATCTCAGTCTTTTCTAAGTCTCTGAGTGTCTGAGGGTTCTCTATCTTGAATTCTTCTTGAATAGTTATCTCATTCCATTTTAATCTTTTGGGAACAAAAGTCTTTGACTGTTCTGCTTCTATCTGGAGTATAACAGTTTCCTCTTGAATAGGGGAACCTATCATTTTGAATTTTGGGTTCATTTGGGAACTCATTAATTTAAAATATAGCTTATACATAACCGATACTTGTTCAGTGAATCTCTCGAATCATCACCTTGCAAGTGGACGTCTAGGATTAATGAATTTAGGAATAACGGGTCTGTTAAAGATACTGAGTAATTAGGCATACAGTTGAAGTATACAGGTCCATTACATATATTGGTTTGAATCATAGATAAGATGGATGATTTGTATCTTTTTAATCTTTGTCTCTTAGGGCTGTGTATACAGGAATATCTACACCAGTGTGGACAAGCGGCTTGATGGCTACTTGTACCAACCCAAAATGAATATAACGGAATCCTTTTTTTAAGGAATTCTTGTAATGCAAGTTTTGATAATAGATAAATGGTTTGAGACTTATTTTGAATATTGAATGTTTCTTCATGAATCTTTATAGCGTATGAAGTTTTAAAGTCAAAGGTGCCTGTACTATAAATATTTCTATTTTTTCATTAGGAATTCTCCATTCTAAAAAATCTTCGTGAACTATATCTTCTCTACTTCTTACTACCTTTCTGTTTGATCCTGAGGTCGAACTAGAACCTAGAAGCATTCTTCTAACAATATTAGTCATCACTAATATGTAACTAATTGAGGGGGATGACCTTTCAGTAGACTGGAACACGGGAACACAATGCCTGGAACACCCTATCTCAACGGGCTTGCCAACGGACTTACAAGCTTACCAACGCTTGCCAACGCATACTAAAATTCAACAAGTCAATTGTTACCTACTTGTGCTAACCAACAAGCAAGAGAAATGGCTCTGATACCAGGAGGGAGCCCAGGGGGTATAAGCTTGCAAGTGGCTCCAATTCATTTATCATGATTTTCATGTCCTAAATTTCTTAAATATAAAAAATCATGCAGTTTGAACTTTTTTTGCCCATCGATCAAACAATGTCATTTGTTCTATTGTTGAAAAACCGTTCATTTTGTAACCATTAGATACATGGGTAAAAAAGTATCAAAAGTGCATGATCTTTTATACACAATCATTTTAGGATATGTAGATCAAAATGAATGGAGTGGAATATCCTTAGAAATGCTCTATGTTGATATTTTAGGCCTCCTTAGATTATATTTAAAGAGACCTACTATGAGCACTTTTTCATATGTGTGTGTGTGTGTGTATATATATATATATATAAAAGAGAGAGAGTTATCTATCTCTCTCTCTCTCCTAACTTCATTGTATAGATGAATTCTGAGATAAATTTACTAATACAAGCATTACGAGACTAAATATTATTGCTAAATACTACTATTACTAACACTCTCCTTCAAGCTGGAGCATGTATATATCATACATGCCAAGTTTATCATAAATAAAATCAACCTGTGTCTTCCTAAGAGATTTTTGAAATACACCTAGAGGGGGTGAATAGGTATTTTGCTAATCAAATGCAACTTTAAAACTATGTATGATGAATTATATAAAAGGTCACTCAAAATAAGAATTGAAGCTGAATTCCCAGTGAAGAGTTTTAGAACTTCTCCTCTTTGATTCCTCAAGATAATGAGTTGAGGTGTTCAATTGTCTCCTTGTTAAGATGATTATAGACTGGTAATGAAAGCAATTATAGAATGCAAGATGAACAATTACACAGATATGAAAAATGAAAAATAATAGAGAGCAAGACACAAGCAATCACAAACACAAAGAAATTTGTTCTGAAGTTCGAGCCATCGCTCTACGTTACGGCTTTCACCACTATGAAGAATTTCACTATCCTCTAAGGGATCTTCCACGAAGGGACATTACATAAAGGAATTACAACTTATTCTACACAAGACCAGAGTACACGACTTCACCAATTCAATCCTTTATACAAGAGGTAGCATAAAGCCAATTGAGATTACAAAGCACTTGGTGATCTAACAAGATCACAAACACTC